>CAJQZJ010004888.1:15065811-15090300 GCA_907164525.1 Lophiomys imhausi | reverse complement strand
GTGCTCTGTCAGGTTGATGGTAGGTATATTTATTTGTTGTAGACACCAGATATCAGCCCTAGATGGGGTAGGTGATCCTACATTGAACTTAGCTAGTTTCTAGAAACTGAGCAGAGGGGTCCCACAATCCCATGAGTCTAAGAAGGTGACAAGCTGAAAGCCTGTTGTACTTTAGTGATGCCCACACCTGTCACCTTAGCTAGCCTGGAAGCAACTTGGCCTTGGTAATGGAAACCTTCATAACTTTTGCACCCAGCACTTGGCCTGCTACCTCCCATGTGTCTGGTAAGTTGTGCTACGTGGTGGAGGATACATTCCAAGGCTGTGGTTACATCATGTGGAGACCACCACTAACTCATGTTTGGCCACACCACCCCTTCCTCAACCCTCAGCTCCTCTCTCCAGGAGCCTTTTAACATTTCTCTTTTGCCATCTTTGAAGTGGATTTGCTGTGAGCTGGCATTCAGACCAGGTCCAGAAAAGAGCCTTAGCAGTGATATCTGAGAAGTGGAATTCCCAAGTATCAGAGATGCCAAAGAATTTGCTGCTATAACCACAGATGACTTGAAAGCATTTTCTGCTTCCAGGAAATCATTTGTGGTACCACAGTAGTATAAAGTAGCCCTAGAGGCCATAGTGGGAAGTTTGCGCAAAAACTTGGGGTTCAAAATGAAAAGTTGAGCCAAAATTATGGCATCGATGAGCAATAGAACACACCTCGTTCTGAATTGCACTACCTGGGTCAAGTTTGCTTCAGCAGGTGGTCCACAGGATCATGAAAACAATAATGCAAAGCAGACTTTGTTGTCCTTCCTGTTTGAAGGCCATGGATTCTATTGAGCTGTATTTTCCTACAACTAAGACCTGACACACATTAACTTTCCAAATCAGATCTAAGCCTGTCTTACCCAGGCCCAGATCTCTGCTGGACTGGACTCGGACATCAGCAGCTAGCTGAGAAACAGAAGCAATCCGCCCTACTAAGGGTGGATGTGGGACACAGGTGAATGACCAACTAGTTAGAAATTGGAAAGCAAAGCCTTTGTCTTTTTTTTTTCTGCCTGTACAGGATGCTGGTACTCTGTTCAATAACATGAAGTGTGAACACTTCATGAATGGCTACCCCGAGGGTCAGGGTGGCTAACTCCTTGAAAAAGTTTGCAAACTCTGGGGAGAATGTGGGGCTCAACTAAGGAAATTTGGAATGCAAGTGGTTCATGCAGCACCTCACCTCTCTGTACCTCTGGCCATATGCCTTCAACCCTCTAAGCAGACTTCATCATTCTCTTCCACAACGGGAAAGACAGAGGCCTGGACAGGCCTAGCAGGGAACAGGCATTCTCAATGGGGTTTGGTCCATGTGTCTATCAACTCTATAATTCAGGCAGCTTCTACGTAATTGTTAAAGGAGAAGGAAGGGGCTGACCCCCAGTGAACTTTGATGGAGAAAAGATGTGTTGGTTTTGTTTGTTTTTCATCCACGATTCTCTCTGCTGTTTTTAATCTTTCAGTTGCCCTCTCCAGTTATTTCTGCTTCTGAAATCTTCACTGCTCTTTCCCCTGTTGGTATCTGCTGTTAGGCAATACTGCCTATGTTATCCTACATAAAAACCCGAGTCATTGTGTTCTTTCTGTAGCACTGAATTGTACTTACATCCCTGAGGTCGGCATATAAGTACAGTGTTTACTGTGAGAAAGAGACAAAGAAGGGCCTTCTTCCTGTGGTGGTAGCCTTCTGATCAATCTATGTATAAGACAATCTTTGGTGTAAAATACCAGGGGCACACCTCAGGCTGCCCTGACATCCCTGCTAAAGAAGCCTCTTCTCAAACTGCCCTCAGTTTAAAACACACACACCCTACATACATACACTCACTCACACACACATATTTCCCACATTCATACACACACACCCCACATGCATACATAAATGCATACATACTACATACATACATACATATATACACATACCACACACACCACACACACATCACATAAATACACAGCACACACATACACACCACAAACACACACACCACACATACACACACACATGTATGAGCAGATCCACATATAGCCCTAATTCCTTCAAAGGCCTTTCATTGTCACTCCTTTGTAGGAAAGCCAAGCCAGGGCACATTCCTGGCTCCTTGGGCACACACAGCAAGCACATGTTCGGGCGTGAGCAGTTCACTGACTTACTACTGCAGATTTATCACATGTCTTTCCTGAAATGCCTGTTTTCACCCTGGGCGTCTCTCAGGGTAATGAAAACCAGCTGTGAGGCAGGCATCCCATAAATAAGCTGTTTGATTCTGTTTACCCCAAAAGAAGCTACTTAGGCTCCCTGGAATTCTGCCAGATTCTCCAATGTATTTCCAGGCCTTGGTTGGGTAAACCATCCATATCACCTGTTTGTTTTCTACTCTGGATTTTAAGCTCTATGTCATTAATCCAAGAATTAGTAAGGCATATATAATTCTTCAAAGAACGACATGAATACTGCCTATTGCTCTGGGTATCAGCATGAGCTAAAACAAAGATACAATCTCATCCAAAGTTCTCCCTGTGTACCTGACACTACTAGAGTATCCAAGACACCTGGAGCCTGGTTTCAGGCCCAGCCTCCTCCGTAGGGAGTGACTTAACTTCCATGTGCCTGTTTCCCTTCAGCTGTAATATGGGCATGATCACAATGGCAGTACATCCCTTGAACCGCTGTGCATGTGCAGGTCTCAGCCTTGGTGCTATCTGACCTAACAGTCCTATGAGGGATTTTGTTTCTATGACAACTGATATTGCTATCCTCTCTTCCAACCTAGCAGGCAACGGGGTTAAGCATTATTGGAACTGCTTCTCATAACACAAATTCCTGGGCCTCTTGGGCCTGGGAGCCTGAGACTTTGTATGTCTAACCAGTCCTGGGTAATACTGCCCTGCTGTGCCTGACCTTGTGAGCAGCACTAGCCTGGCCAGGGCCATCTTAGGACAGAAAAGGAAGCCAGTCCTCTCTCTCTCTCTCCTGGGTCTGCTAAGAGAGGTTAGCCAGGCAAGAAAGCAAAAAAGAAGCCTGATTTGCACAGAAGGTGCCTCAGGATTTCGGTAGCCATCTCAGTGGACTGAGGGGCAGGGCAGGCCTGCTATCTCTAACATTTATATATCTTTCGGAAAAGTCTTAAGAGCTTCAGCAAAATAGGAGAGGGACATCTCATTCTCTCAGCAGTTCTTTCTGCTCACTGCACATCATTGTCTATAGCAGGCCTGTCCCCGTGTCCCTGTGATTAGAAGAGGTGATATATTAGGTGTAACACTGAAGCTCTTAACTTCCCAGGGAGAACAGCGAGGGTATCTCACTGTAGTCCTCCACCTTTACTTATCTGCAGGTATTTTACATGAGACTTTGCAACACCTCCCACTAATGGAACAGTATTTCCCGTCCTTTGGCTTCTGGTTTCCCCATGTGGTTTGTTTATGCACCAGAACGAGGCAGAGATGAGTGTGTCTGGACTTTCAGAGGCCTTGCACTTCTTTCTTATTCTGTCCTGCTTCTGCCACCTGCAGGAAAGAGCGCACTCACCCAGAGGAGGAGGAAACCAGCTAGAGTAGGCCTGACCCCAGCTGGCCCAGAAATAATCAGCCAGCAGCCAGGAATGTTACCTCCCTAAGGGATGTTGGCCCCAGCTAGCCTGTAGCTTTGAGAGCTAAATCAACTAATGGTTTTGCTAGAATATCTATCGCTGAACCCAGACAGTAAGTTTCTGTGCAATGTCACAGGTACCATTTCCTTCTGCACTATAAATGGAGCCTTCACAGCCTGGAGGAAGAGGTCAGTGTGAGGAGGATACAACTATGCCCTGGGGATTTTCAAGCTGAAGAGGGGTACAAGTTCTCAGAATGTAGATATGCACCTAAGAAGTTAACAGAGTCCTCACTGGTGGGAAGAGGAACTTAAAAGTATGGTGAAATGTAGAGGCTCACCCTGCAGGAACTCCTGGCCTCCCAAACTCATGGCCATCTGGCGGCTCCCCTGGTCATAAGTCATTCCAGCACATGTAGCATTGGCCTGAATGTCAGAGGCATCCCTCCAGTCACTGATGTGGCAAACCAGAACGTCAGGAGAACTGAGAAGTCCACAGATGGTGGGCCCTGTCAGAGAGGAGAGGCCAGTGTGAGGGAAACCTGCATAGACATCCTTTGCTCTGAGGGTCTGGACTCAGTCTGAGGATGGGACAGTGACACTGGGGCACCAAAGCCTGCTGTCAAATCACTTTTCAAAGGCAGTCTCAGAGATCCTCTTATGTGACACTGATACATTAAACAGGGAGAGTTGTGGAAATGCCCAGTTGCTGACACCAACTGTGGACTCTGTCATGTTGTTACATGAGGGTTGACAAAGTATTGGGAAGTCAATGTTCACAAGGAGCACACAGAGGAATCTGGTGTAGAGCCAGGTTCAAGAGTCATTGACTTCATTAGATACCCTCATCTCACAGAGTGGGAGACTAAGACACTACAAAAGGAGAAGTGATTTTTTTTTTCTAGTGTCTGAGCAAGAGTGAAAGGGTGGCAGCAGGAGCGTCGCTGAGGAACAGATTGAGCTGGTTGTACAACCTCAGGGCAGTCTAGAGAACAAAAGAAGTCTGAGCACCATGGTTTAGGGGGGAGAAAAGGCAAGCAAGAGAGAAAGATGATAAAAACTGGAAGAAAGGGAGGAAGGGGCCCAGGGAGGGAAGGAGGGAAAGGAAATACAGCCATCCATTGGGAGCTGGAGGTAGGAAGCAAGAGAAGGATAGAGGCAGCTGGCAGCTTTCATGAGTGGTGGCAAGGAGGAGACAGGGAAAGAAGGGATTTAAAAGAAAGCTAAAGGACTTTACAGGCTGTGGGAGAGGGTGTAGCAGGATTCTGTCCCCAGAGCTCAGCAAGTCCATTCAAAGCCCCCTAAATTAAAACTCCCAACCACCCACTGTACTGGGTGAGTCTGGAAGGACAGCTGGATGTTTTTAGGCATGTCATAAGGGCCCAAATTCCAGCATTGCCTGTAGGGGTGGGGGTGCTTATGATGCTGGGCTCAGAGTAATTCACAGATCACTAGTTAGACTTGGAGGGAACAGCAAGCAGGCTGCCAATCACAGTGTGGTAGAAAAAAGGGCTTGGAAGGCTCACTGCTCCACAGAACAAAATGATCCTTTATATATGATCCTAGGGAAAATGAAGTCAGTGTTTCCACAGGCAAGGATCACATGGTCTGGTGAGTAACAGCATCTGGAGAAACGGTGGTGCCCACAGAAGAAGATATGTTTAGTTCAAGGAGGCATACTGGCTCTGAAGGTAGGCTTTCTAAAAGTGGGCATGCAGAAGGACATGTGTTGATGCACACGTGAGGGAGTTAGTGATTTGCCCATCTGAACACTAATGCGAACCCACAGTGTATAATCATAGGCCTGAAACCAGAAGGGTGGCTCGGAACCAAGTTGGTCTAACCATCTTTCCAACAAAACAGTCTCATTCTGGGGCTGAGGATAGCTTCATTGGTGCAGTATTTGCTTTGCACACATAAAGTCCAGATTCAACCCCTAGTACCATATAAGCCAGGCATGGTGGAACATGCCTGTAATAACATCACTGAAGAGGTAAAAAGAGGAAGGTCACAAGTTCAAACTCATCCTTGGATACATAATAAATTCTAACTTGGGATAAGCAAGAAACGGTTTCAATAAAAACAACAACAAAAACCAACCAGTTTCATTCTTACCACTACTGACTGCAGTGAGCTCAGCTAGTCATCTTCCAATGGTTGTTTCCTTGATCGTGTCTTACCCTCCCTCATTTGATTACTTTTAGAAGCCCTGGGCCTCTTTCTCCCTGCCTAGTGACTCTATTTTTCTTTCAGTATTCACTAGGGTCTGACCCACTCCTCATCTTCTTATCCATCACCTCTGTCTCTCTAGAATTCTTACCTGTACAAGCCTTCTATTAAAAATAATGATAATAATACAGATTTTAACCTGTCCTAGGCAGCCTTCTAACTCAATGACCTTGAACTTCTGTTCTTCCCTCCTCCACCTTCTTGGTAATAGGATTATAGGTCTGAACCTCCAAACATGGCTTTATGCAATGCTGGAGATGGATCCCAGAGCGAGCCCTAGTCCCACAACTTTTGATGCTATGGGTACTGAGACTGTTCCGGCGGTTTCTGCCTTCTGTTCTCTTGGCCTCTATGATGCCTCTGAATGCTAGTTCTTATCCAGAAGATGGCTTCTGTCTTCCATCCACTCTGCCCCACTGGATCTTGGAGCTTTTCATCCAAAGTGAGCCATGTTTCATAAATATCTCAAAGGTGCTTCAGACTTCATGTGTCCAGATAGACTCCTGGGCTCCCTAAGTCTCCCTCTTGTGTCTACCTTAGACAGACAGACAGACAGATAGATAGATAGATAGATAGATAGATAGATAGATAGATAGATAGATAGATAGATGGGTGGAAGGACAGACAGACAGATAACCTGGTGTCTCTGTTATGCATTACTTACTACAGAGCAGATTCCCACCATGTGAGCCAGCCACACACCTCCCCTTTCTCACTACCCATATCTAGAGTCCTTTTGAATTTGTATCCTTCATCCCACTGCCACTACCCTAGCCCAGGTCACCGGGTCTCCTGCATAGCTTCTCACCGTCTTGACCCCTCTACAACCAAGTCAGCCTCATCTGTACCTTTTTACACACCAGCCAGAGTGATGGCTTCAAATGCAAATGTGACCATGACACTGGTCTACACCACTCCAACACCACATAAAGATAGGTTTGGAGGTGCACACCTGTAATCCTACTACTAAGGAGGTGGAAGATGGAAGATCAGAAGTTCAAGGTCATTGAGTCAGAGAATTGCCTAGAATATTTCAGAGCCTGTCTTAATTTTTTAAATAAAAGGTTTGAGTCATAGCAAAAACTTCCATTGCTCCCATGTGTTCTCAAAATTACAAAGCTTGTTGGTGCAGCTAAAAAAAATTGGTAAAACCTCTCCCTCCTGCTCCGTAGTAAGCCAAGGTCACCTTCTGCTTGTTCTCCCTGCCCTGGGGACCACAGCGAGCTCAAAGTTCCTCCTCATCATCACTCACTGGCTTTCCATAGCCTTACTCATCTGTCCAGGACCACTGTCCCTCTTCACATCACCAGGTTAAAGTCGGCACTCTGCTTGAGACCTAGTGAAATCTTCATTTCTCTCTCTGAATAGGACAAAACGCTCACTTTGGATTTACAAAGTTGCATTTAACTTTCTTTCAGGGCCTAGTAATTACCAACCATCCTTTCCTTTGTTGAGAATTTCATCAGGGAGAAAAGGACAGAGGCAGGAGAAGACAATATGAGCTCTTGTTTCCAGGCACTTATTCACTGTGCTGACATGATTTACTGAGACCCAGAGTCTGCTAGTAGTCGCCAACACAGAGGGACTCTCCCAGCCTCTAGCCCAGCAATACCTATTTGAGCATTGCCCTGGTTTTCTCACTTCATCTGAGTGCTGTTTACCCTCACAGAGCCCGGACCAGTCTCTGCTTTCCCAGAAGGCCACTGAATCCCTGTGATCTCACCCTGCTTCACACTATAACTCCAAAGTCCCCTCCTAACCATGAGGCCACACTACTAAGGGTCTGGGTTTACTTGTGTAAAATGAAGAGATACCCACTGCTGATGGACCATTGAGAATACCCAAGAGGCAGAGATACCATAGGCTAGTTATCATTCTAGTCATCAGGAGCAGAGGAGTGAGCTAAGGCAGCTTGACAAATGTGACCTTGACAGGATTCTCAGCTAACAGTACGATACTGGGAAAGATACACCTTCGTCAAATACCACCTCATCCCTTCAGAAGCTATTTAACACTGAGCAAATGGTTTCAATTCCCGGAGCTCCTATTTTTGTTTATAAAATTGAAGGTAGCTGTAAAGAACAAGCCAGTATAATGACACAAAATAACGGCACAATTTATGTCATGGGAAAGAGGCCTTGGTTTGCCCCTGACTTTGTGTGAGAATATCACCTTCGATTTGGGAATCGTAGCATCAAGCTTGCCAATTCCAATGGCAGGCTCATTGTGGTTTCTGAGTCTCTGAATGCTCTATATCCCTGGTTAGGCCCAGTCCTCCTATTGGCCATACCTCCTTTGATCTGTGTGAGGATGAAGCCATCACAGCAGGAGTCACGGTCACAGGCAAGCAGACAGAAGAGGTGTGCATCTGTCAGACTGGCTGCCGAGGCTGAGAATACCACAGGGTTGTACAGCCCAGAGAGCGCATTTTGAAAACCTGTTGGTTCGAAGCTCTTCTGACCAGTTGCAGTGGACTCATATCCTAAAAAAAGGCAGAAGAAAGGCTGAGCAGACCTCAGAGCCCCCTGATCTCAATCAAGTCTTCTGAGTTCGCTCTGTGTGTGCTGGGAACACTGTGGAGGCCAAGGCAGGATTCTGTCTGGGTATGAAAGCTCTACACTTGAGTGTGCGTGGAGAAAATGTCACTGCCAGACAGTGACCTTAAAGCCATTTACCTAGACCATGCCCATCATACCTTTGAGGGTCTAAGCTGAACACCTAGAAAACTGCATGCATTGTTCTTCCAGTTATTCCCATATGACAACAATGCCCCATCTGCATAAACACTGCACTCTACACCATCTCGTGTTATGTGTATTGTTTCATGTATGTATTATAGATAAGCCTGGACACATGGCAGACAAGGCAACTCAGATGCCATTTCCATTCAAAGTCACAATGGATCCCATTTCTCCCACCTTGCTACATCAAAAAATCAGCAGAGGAACTTAGAGTAGACAAGGCAACTGCAGAGGTAAGTGGTCCAACCTCTTGCTTTCAGCCTGACTTAGAATCTGCTTTCTAAAGTCACTGCCATGTAAATGTTCGCTATGTGACCTGCCCTTGTCCCCATCACTCAGCCCCTGCTGACACCTGCTTTCAAGCTACTTCCTACACTGCCCACAACAGCTGTTTCTTAAGAACTTGGCTCATCTTTTTCTGTCACTAGACCGTCAGGTTTAGCAGGGTCATATTGTCTCTGCTAGCTGTCTGGTTAAAAGTGGCTTGCTCTGGGGTTTACCTGTTTCTAATTCTAATTCCCCCTAGAGCATGAATCTACAAACAAGTCATGTGTGCGTACATGAGTGCATGTGTATGCACTCATGGTACAACCTCAGATTCTGGAGGTCCTAAGGGAAGAACCTGAAGGGCCACTGCTACACAAGTGCCTGGATCATCCTCTGGGCCCCTGCTTCCTTATCTACTCACAGTCCTGAGAATCTTTCTCCTCATAGATTTTGAACAGAGACAAGCTGCATACAAAACAGGTATGCAATGATCCCAGCACCAGCTATGCTCAGCAGGTGTTTCACACACTCCAAAATGCCAGCATCTCTTCTCTCCAAGCTTGGTGCCACTCATCCCCATCTGCCTATTGCCCCATGGAAAGCTGTCACCAACCCCTGCAGTAGAGGCCACCTTCCCTGTAAGGAGCCATCCTGGATTGTCACACAATTTGCCACTCTTTCCCTGCATCTCACTCACTTCCTGCTTGTGCCTTTAGGAAAGGTCCCACCCTCCTCCCTCTGTATTTAAGCTATGTGAGAAATTGTCCATGCAGCAGCTCCTAGATCTCGATATCAGCAGTCATCAGCCAAATGTCACTATCTGAACAACAAATTCATTAGGTCGGAGCTATGCTACCATGGTCATTTGAATGCACAGTAACACTGTGTGACTGTTTAGTGTCATTTTCATCATATAGATTTTCAGACTGAAGTTCTACTAGATGATGCTTCCTGGTGCCAAGGCCAGAGTCAAGGCTGACATGGATATCCTTCACATAGGACAAGTGCCACAGAGGACCCTGAAATCACCATGCAGTAGGCTCCTTCCCATCCTTCAAGTAACACTTGTAGTGTCATCTCTTCTAGGGCTCCCTCCCTGATTGCTAAAGCAGCTTGTGTCCACTTTTGTGCCATCTCTCCTTTTCATTTTAATCTGAGCACTTCACACCTTGCAAAATGTTTTCTTTTATCACCAAATTCATTACCCTATCACTCAGTGTTCTTCTCTGTTCACAGCTTTAGCCACTTGGCCACTAAAGCCTAACTTACATCCTGTGATGCCTAGTGAGGAGTTAAGGACATGCCAAGGCTGTGTTCCCTGCATGGCTGCAATGTTCTCAATACTGGGAAAGGTCATGATGATCATATTTAGAGGAAGCTTCACCTGCATGTAGTGGGTAGCTGGATGATTCCCCTTTATAAATGTACTGGTTGATTTTGTATATTAATTTAACACATGCTAGAGTCATCAAAGAGGAAGAAGCCTCTTGAGGAAATGCCTCCATGAGATACAGCTATAAGGCATTTTCTCAATTAGTGATCAATGGGGAAAGCCCAGCCTATTGTGCGTGGTACCATCCCTGGATTGGTGGTCCTGGGTTCTTTAAGAAGGTAAGCCATAGCTCTGCCAAGACAGGATAAGCAAGTCCTTCATAATTCTTGCTTTACAATTAATGTCTGTCAGAAAAACAGGGCCAAACAGCTATAGATTGATGTTTTAATGTATGGAGAGAAATTGGGAACTGTCCAGGAAGCCAGTTGTATGTCATTTCTTAGTTTTGGAAGCTGCTAACCCTGCACTTCCTGTATAATCAGATATTTTTATCCTTCTCAGGTCTCTGATATGGTTGAAGGCTAGATAGCTATAGTCCCATAGTTAAATTTTGAGTTGTTTAGGAATTAAGAGGGTGTTCTGGATCTAAGAAGATGTTTTTAAAATTGTGATGCAAGTTAGGATGGAAGCTGAGTTGGATATAGAACTTTAAACTCATGGAGATGGTTAGTAGAATCTTAAAGTCACTTGGAAAATACTATGGACTGGACATTGGGAATGTATGCTAAGCCTTATAATTCTCATAATTGTGGCCTAACTATTTGTTGTTTTGTATTGTATTTGTTGTTATAAGAGAAAGAGCCATTTGTTGGACTGATAGGGGGAGCTGTTGGGGGGAAAAGATATTCCTTAAACTTAAAAAAAAAAGGAAGCAGATGGGAGGGTGTGAGGGGGAAGAGGGTGGGAGGGTGGGACCAAGAGGAGAGAAAGGAGGGGATTGTGATTGAGATGAAACTTGAAGAAATAAAATAATAATAATAATAATAATAATAAATAATAATAATAATAATAATAATAATAATAATAATAATAATAGAAAAAAGATGCTTGGAAAGGCCTCAAGCTCAAAATGTTAAAAAAAAAAAGGTAGGCCAAGCAAGCCATGAGGAGCAAGCCAGTAAGCAACCCCCCTCCACAGCCTCTGCATCAGCCCTTGCCTTCAGGTTCCAGCACTGCTTGAATTCCTGTCCTGATTTCCTCTAATGATGGACTATGATCTGGAAGTGTAAGCAAAATTAACCATTTTGTCCCCAACTTGCTTTTTGTTCATAACTAAGACACCAGATCTCATCTTTTGGTTGGGAGCTGGGATAGCCCATCATACAGGAGTTTCCCAACAGTTTCCTATAATGTTAAAGATCACACACTCCTCTCACAGGTTCTAGATCCATGGATCTCAGCTGGGCAAAGGAAGCAGGTGATGCTAGATATCATAGCAAATTAGGAGTCTCTCTCTCTTTTGGTCCCACCATACTTACGGTGAGAGGGGTAACTGGACACTCAGCCCTTGGGGGCTGAAGAATGTTTAGAAACTATGTTCGTTCCCTCTGTAATATATTATTACCAGGTTAGAGAAAGAACTGAGCTTAAAGCAGAGGTGAGAAATAGTCTGCAATGGAAAAAATACAGGAGCCTAAGTCCATTCACCTTTCCCTTCCAGTACAATGGGAACACATCTTGGCTTTAAACAGACAAAAGGCAAAATAAAGAAGCAAGCTAATTTCTGCCCTCAGTTTAGTTTGGCAGCAGTGAGGTTCTCACTTTCCCTTGTAATCCAAATATAAACTTCCAGGAGACAGGAGGAGGCACAAGGCAACAAATACTTAAATGCAATAGTATTTTTAAGTGTGATAAAAGGCTAAATTACAGTTTTCAAGGGACATTTTTGGCTGGGGTTACTTTATTTTTTTGGCTTTTAGTTTTGGAAAACAAACCCTAAGCTTTGTTATGCTTAAAAGTGGATGGTAGAAGCAATTGCACATTGAAGCGGAAGTGATAGCAGCCTTGGCTGTTGATCAGAGAAACACACCACCAGGAGACTTTGGTACCCCACCCACCCACACTCTGCTCTATTGGGACAAGGATGTGAGGGAACAAACACTGTCCTTGTCTCTGCAGGGGTTGAAGGATGCTGCAGGGTCAGGTGAGTCTGTGGCATGGCCATCTAATGCCAGCTGTTTCTAGCTCAAGGCTGAGGCTAGAACATCCAGCATGCATGTGCCTCGAGCTGCAGGCCCCAGAACACTACCTCCCCCATCCCCACTCCCCTTCATTTCAACCCTCACATACACATCCTGCATCCATTAGCTGTCTTCCTCTCCTTGACCAACAGAAACCTTCATAAGAAGAAAGTAGTTGTAGAAATTCTCACTCTTCCAGTATTTACCAAGCAGGGTTTTGAGGGGTAAGAGGAGTTACCTCATCCTGCCTTCCTGATGCCAAGATTTGAACAGGACCCTTATTTCTCTGGTATGAACATTGGAGTCCACAATATCTGGGAAGATTCCAGAGCTCAAAGAGCTAGCACTGTGGTGGTTCTGTCTATGTGGCTGCCTCCAAAGCAGAAATAGGACACCGAGGTCAGAAATCCTGCCTCTCAGAACCACTGGAAAGCTATAGCTCAGAGAACCAGGACCGTGGAGGGAGTCATAGGACACAGAATCCAGCTGCACATTGCTGGCACCTCACTGACCCTGAAGATGATGAACAGGAGGCACGTAAGACAGGACAGAGGAGTATATGCCTCAGGAAACTTGAGACATTTGCTGCTCATCCCTACATACTCCCAGGAACCCGAACTGTCTCCCTGCTATCCTTGTGTTACTTTGAGAATGCTGAGGCCCCAGAAAAACTCTTCAGGGACTGACAGAAACACTGTGAAAGATCTGGAAAGATGGCTAAGTAGGTAAAGGCTGTTGCTGTTAAGAGCTCACAACCTGAATTTGCACTCTAGAACCCATGCTGTAGAAGAAGAGGAATTACTTTCCCAACTCCATATGCATTTGTGGTGTATGTGCTCCAACTCAGTCATATACATAGATAGATGATAGATAGATAGACTTTTTTTTTTAAAGACACACGGGGTATTATGGAGAATGTGTGTTTCAGAGGCCTTCCTTCAAGTTTCATAAGGCAAAAGAAAAGGTACATGGGAGAGTGAGATATACAATACATAGTAGAGTATTTCTTGTTACTTATATGGCCTTAGACCTTGAAGAGTTATTAAGAGCTTTATATTCCCACCTTCTCTCCTATCCACATCCACTCCCTTTCTGTCTCTCATCAGGCTTCTAAGGAATAATAATAAAATAAAATAAAATATATTACATCATGTGAGAAAAAAATCTATTTTCAATAAAAGGAAAAACAAAACAAAACAACAACAACAGAAATATCAGATAATGATAATAAGCTAATAACCAAACATTAAAAAGAAAGACCTTGATATCTTGGCCTAACTCATCAACAGCCTCAAAATTTAGCATCTCCCAGGTGACACACATGCACACTGTCACTGGAGAGGGCTCCATGATCATAGAGATGGAAGAGAAAGCTCTTTCAGGTCTAGATGGGGTTGGGGGAGCACCTGGTGGTGACTTTCAGGAAAAAGAGGAAGCAGAGGAGTTAGAAGGCCTGGGAGGTGTGGCTGCAGGGAGTTAATCCAGGACCTGCTGGAATGCTAGGGGTGAGCAGGGTCAAGGCCTTGGCTGCTAGGCACATAGGCCAAGATGGCTGACGTGCATGCCTGCACTGTGTCTTTGCTACCACTAGCTACTTGACTTGACTCTTGCAGTATGAGGTTCACAGCCACAACAGACTGGGATAAAAACCAGAACTGATGTCTCAAATGAGTGTCATGCAAAAATCCCTTTGCAACTGCTGGGAGGCCACTGTCTGTGTGCAGAGGGCAGGTGGGTTGAGCCTGGTTCAGGTGGGATGGGGAAGCAGGTCTCATGCATGGAGTGAGGTGGGGGACATCCTCCTCCTCACAGATGCATCATGCCAAAACCACTCCAAACGGGAGCAAGGGAACCCTCAGTGTCAGTCACCAGCCTACCTTTCTTCACATACACATCCAGAGGCTCTGTGGCACTCTTCCTCACTTTCACCTGACACCTGAGGCTTCTGAAGCTGGTTGCCTTCAAGCTACCCACAGCATCTTGTTCCTGGAAGCAGAAGAAGTTCCCTCATTATCACCCAGTATTTCCCATAGTCCAAAGCAAAGCAACACATATTTACTAAACTCTGACCACAGTTATTGAGGGGCTGCAAGGAAAATTAGTGAGGACATCTGGCTTTAATCCTTCCTCCCTTATCAGAGGGGCACACATGTAAGTCGCAAACACCCATCAACAGCATTGGCAGCTGCCCAGCTGCAGAAGAGTACATTACAGGGGTAACAGCGATTGAGCCTGCAGAGAACCAAGACCTAGGTGAGCTTCCCAGAAACCTGAATGTTGGTGGGATGCTAATTGAATACTAGGGGTTCTTTCCAGTGAGATGAGGAGTGGCCAGAGAGCAGAAGAGGGGGGAGTCAGCTCAGGGGAGGCCTTGCAAGTGCTCTATCCTCAGGCAGGTTGTGAAACTTGGAAAGATGAGCCAGATCTCCAGAGCACCTGCCATTCTTGGTCACCTTGGCTCTCTTTTCCAATATGCTTTCAGCAGTTCCACAAGTGAGTGGGTGGGGCAATGCAGACCATACTCATCCATGGTTTGCATCCAGCTTTTTGCCCCTCCTCACAGTTGCCGGCCATGGAGTTTCCCATGAGGGCAGAGACTAACGTACAGGCTACTTGAAAACACTGGCTCTTCATGCTTTCCTTACAAAAGAGATAAAGGCCTGAGGAGGTAAGGAAGGGCCACAGAGAGCATTAAAAGAAGACCAGAAGACCTGAAAATGATTGATATGGAGACCCAGAGAGGAACTGATGTTTGAATCTGAGTCCTGGCCAGCATTTCATTTACATCTACTAAGCTGCTAAAACTCTGGAGAAACCCTCTCCACTCACCTGGCAGGGCATCACTCATAAGCAAAGTGACACACATGCAGAGGGAGCAGGCACATGCAGTGCCCAGTGCTGGTGATATCCTAAAACGACCATGCACCTGGGTGTCCTAAACTGAAAGCACTGGAAGTGGGCAGTATACTGTGGGCTGGCTACCTCACTAAAAAGATGCAGATATGCAAAGCTCATGAGGAAGTCAGGGAAGAAGAAAAGATTCATTATGTCAATATACACACAAACTAAAAGAGGCTTACAATACGTAGACTTTTTCTAAGAGTACTCCAGAGAATATAAATGGACACTTTCAAGATCAAGTATTTAGGACACAGGGACCTGGGACTTGAATTTGGCTGGATGCTCTTCTATTCTAATTCAGTGGTAGCACCTAAAATTTCCTATCTCCCAATAGCTTTCCCTTGTGGAAAAAGCAACCGCATGTAGTTCTGATGAATGCCTAAATATACATTTTTTTAAATTTTCAAGCCATAATCACACTAGGCTTCTACAATGGAAGCAATACTGGTGTTCACAACTCAGGGGTCAAATGGTACTTAGGGCTCTGGACAATAAGCCCTTAACGTGAGGACCCAAGCTTCCTGAAGAGGTAAGGAAGCAATGGCAGAGGATGACGGATGCCACACTGAGGCACTGTCCTAATTATCAGATGCTTCACTGCACCTGCTGTCTCTTCATTAGTCACTCTGGCCCACCACGGCTGCACATCCCGGATTTACCCGATTACCTCCACAGGAGCATGAGAGCATGTCTAACACACTGGATAAGGAGTACAACTGCCTATGGCTGTCTCAGCTCACCTGATCAGAAGTCACACAGGCAAAGTTGTCTCTTGTCCAAGAATAGAGGTCGCAGGAAACCTCTGACCCCATTGTGGGCACTGTGAGGAAGCTGCAGGTCTCATCATCTGCACAATCTGCAAATACCATAGGAGAATCATCTCTGGGCTCTCAGGTGATGCTGAGGGTGGGACAGACCCATCCCCTGCACTTACCCTCATTGTATACACACCCCCATTATCCAAACACACACACACACACACACACACACACACACACTCATTTAAACACACTCAAAGCACATCTCTTCTTCCACATTGCCCCACATAAACTGGGCACTAGAAAGCAAATAGTGTCTTTCAAACAACAAATGTCCTGTCCCATTAGAACCCTAGGAAAATGTCTCACATTAGCCTGCATGCTCCCAGCACTAAAGGCCTCCTCCCCTTCAACCAAATTAACTTGATTTTCACTTTAAGCAAGACCCTACTTCAGACTCAGGAACAAGGGCAGTCAAAGAGACAATTGTTGTGAATCAATATCAGAACAAGCATGTGCATTTGTGCTGACCTAGACCCAGCACTGCAGCCAAGTCCCAAACACGCAATATCCCAGTGCCCCTATAGCCCACTTCTTCCTTTTCTTCCCCACCTTTCGGTTCTGTTCTCTATGGTACGTGGCTTTCTGACAACTTTCTTTTCTCTCATAAATGGTACCCATTCTTCTCACTGCCACAGCCATTTCATGTTCCTTCCCTGTAAATGGCTATGTGATTTTCTTCAACAGGCTTTTGATGCTTATTATGGGAGTAATTGTGCCTCCTGTTGGTGTATTTAAGTCTTAACCACCAATACATGAGAATATGACTATAATTTATTGAGAGTTAAGGTCTACAAAGCAGCAATTAAGTAATATAAAATTAGGTCATGATGTATGTCCTAATATAGAGAAGAGATCAGAACACCAATACACAGAGGAATCCATTTGAAGACAAAGCAGGAAGATGGCCATTGAGAAACTGAGTACAGACCAAGGTTGACAACCCTTTCCTTTCAGGGTCCCAGCCTCTAAAGCCATGGGACATAAGTTTCCCAATTGAAGATATTCAAACTTCACTGATCTATAGATTCTGCCTGCCTTGGAGTAGGATAGCACGCTCTCATTTCTCTATGAGTCTCTATCTTGCCAGACCTTTCTCACATAGTGTTCTCACCCTAACTTCTGTCTATTGTTGTTCCCTTACTGGGTTTCACCTGTTTGGATAAAGTATCTCCTAGTGCTAGCAAAGGGACATGTCCTTTCTGAAAACCTCACTCTGTACAATTCTACACCTCGTTTTCATCTCTGCATGCTGCTTTGTCTTTCCAAACCACACTTTGTTACAGAGGGTGCTGGTGCATATATAATACCCTCTGCGGGGACAAGTCACCCTCATAGATACACAAAAAGTGTGCTGTACTGGGGATGTTTCCCCATGTCTGCCCAACTTTCCCCTTGGCATTGTCCACCTAGCTACCACACACACCATTTGTTCCACAGATAATTTAATTAAGCCCCCACTTCCTGCCTTGTGTTATGTTTGTAATACAAGTAAGAGCACAAGCTTAGCCTAGATACATTATCCAAGGCAGATCTTTACTCAAGAGTGCTATTAAAAGAGGCATGTGGCCATTTTTGCAGGCTTTAACAAGTGCTAGCCTGGGTTTGAATTTAAGATTTGTCACTTCATGTTATTGAACAAACTACTCACATTCCCAATGCTTTCATGTCATCTGTACCTTAGGTTCACAATGGGGAATTACTAGATGACTCCTAGAAAGGAGTATTCAATGAGCCGGAGTTGCTACTCTCACAGCTCAGTATACAGATTACACAAGTCCATGATAATACACAGTGGCTAACATGAAGCACAACTCTTGACAGTTAGTAGATATGAATAAACTGCAAAGAAGTTAGGAACTCCACAAACATTTAAGAAATCCAGTTGCCTATAATGTTTTTGACTAATTAACATTTCCATCATATTGAATGGTAGAGTTTGTGCTGTCTCTCCATGTGCAAGTTTCCTCATCTCCCTTACCTGCCAAGCACTGCGTCAGTGAGGAGTCTGCACCGGGGACTCTGGACTTGACTATCACAGTAGAATTGGCATCAAAGATCACCTTCGATTCTGGAGCTTTCTCAAATTTCTGCATCACTGGAAATAACGCAGACTTGTGAGATGCCAGCCTGTAGTGTGTTTGAGACATTTACACATGACTGCCAGGTCAGAGCAGAAAGTCTTGTTAAGGTCAACATGTCACCCTTGGTCACATGACTATCTCACATAGAGCAATTGCCAATGAAGGGAGTTCTAGCCTGCTGCTTCACATCTAGTACTCATCAGCATAACCCTCTGTATCTCATTTTCCTACCCTATTCTCAGGAAATAAAGGGAATATCTAACATATTGGACCTTTCATCTCACCTCTTCTCATAGTTAATTGATGCTTTCTCCATCTAAGCATCTCTTTCACTGCCTTTGGATGCTAATTATATTGCATAATGATTACATTGAAAATATACTCCCCCTAAAACAATCTGAATTCTTTCTGAAGCGAGGTAAGCTATTTCTACAAGACAAATAAAACATATGCATACAAGTCTTCGAAAATTTGGAGATGTGTCACGTGGCTCCTGCATTTTTCAGACCATATTTACTTAAGTGACAGGTTGTCATCTGTTTCTCTAGCTACCGTCAACACACTTGGGGTCCATTTGGTGGGACTCACAGAGCCACCTGCTCATGGAACTAGACAAGTGTTGAGAAAAAAAAACAACAAATTTCCACAGCTTTATGGATTGGAACACATTCCTCACAAGGGGTAGAAACATGAGGGTGATAGTCAAGAAAAGAGACCCATCTTCCAAAGCACAAAATCTTCAGGGTGCCTATACTGCAAGTGTCTATCAAAACACAAAAGTTATTTATAGGCCACTTAGCACATTCAATCATTGTTACAAACTTAGATGTAGATGCTCATTTCCATATACATGCAAGCCATTATAAATGAGTCTTGTGTCTACATTGGTCTGCACAGGTCAATACATCCATATTTTAAATGAGAAAGCAGGAAAAAAAGGTAAGTAGATAATACATTAAGTAATCTTTTCTCAACTTTCATATGTAAAGCATAAAAATGCTGAAATGTTAATATAGAAGCATCATGCCTTAAGCTTTCTGATACTTTGATGTAGAAAAGTAGGCTGTGGAACTGTCACCTAGGTGGACAAAGGGGACCAATTGGAATAGGCGGGGATAAGAGAAAGAAAAGCAGAGGACAAGGGGTATTTGCTTGTGTATAATACAAATTTGTATGAAAACTTTTAAAAATGAAGAAATAAAACATTTTCTAAGTTTACAAAGTGACAACACTGGTTGCTGAAGTTGCCAGGTGTATGAGCTCAGCCCATACTTAGCCTTGCTCTACATAACCCTCACTCTTTTCCTATTTTTCCATTCTTTCTTACTTTGTTTATACTCTAGAAGTGCCATTCTCACAAATCCACAGCACACTCCTTCCATTGTCAGTCAGGCTGGGTTGATGTGGACTACATGTTCATGTTTTAGATTAAACTAACCTTTACAGGTCTTTCCATCTCTAACAAAGTCTACTAAAAGTGCAGTACATTTATCTCTCTGCTTAGAGACTCTTCATGACAGGTCCCTAATGGTAGAGATCTGCACAGTGCTGGGTGCTGTGAAGAAGTTCATTGTCAGCAGAGCAGAAGGGCAAGTGGAAATTAACTTGGGAATTCATATGTTCTGTTGGCATACTTTCTATGTGTCAAAGCTGAGTTTTAGAATGTTTTGAGGAAGCCTAAGAGTTAATGTTGAAACAGCATATGTCTGGCCATGGATCCTGCATGGCGAATCATGGCCCACATGTATGTCCCTGTTGCTCTCCAGGTAAGGGTAATGCACTGATTATATCTGAACCCTTGCAAGGTGGCACAATGACAGTGATACTACCCATGTTCATATGGGTAGGTGGGTGGATGAATAGCTGGATGGCTGGATAGACACATGGACAAGTGTATGATTAGCAGGGTAGCTGCAGTCCTGCAGAGCCAGGAGAGTGTGTCATGATTGTATAATTTCAAAAGCAGAGAGGTATATCTGTTTAGATATATGGTTTGGTGGTACACAAAATCAGAGCATGGGTCAACAGGAGAATTGGATTGGCTTTAAAGTTAAAGAGAAGATAAGCTTGACCTACTTCCCCTGGTCAGGGTCAGATGAGTTCTCTGAGTAAACCAAGGCAATGTGGGGAGATTTGCCAAGTCTTCACAGACAAATTACAGAGAGCCTCAAGATTCTGCAGCTGTAGGCACTGGACAAACTTATACTAGCTCTGGAAGAAAACCTCAGCTCACATCCTGATGTCACCTCTCCTCATTAGCTCTCTGATCTCAGGCACACTCTTAGACCCTGAGAGCCCCATCGTCTTGCTTTTAAGAGTTCAATAAAATAGTATGGAAGAACCGACCTATGAGTAACAAAGTTTGTTCTCTGTGAGAACTCCTAAGTATTGGGGCCTATGAGATTGGCCACAGGGACTCAAGCCATAAGGGACTCTCCTTCCTGGAAGACCTGTAAGATACTCATTTGGAGAAGTCCATTTAAGAAGAGCAATTCATCTGTTTGTCATCAAGTACATACTGCTCTGGAATGAATCAAGAAGTCAGAGTGGGCTGTAATCCCAAAAGGACACACACTTTAATGAGGCTGGAACCCAGAGAGTTGGTGCTATATTATAACCTCTCTTTTCCCTGAGGGGCACATAACCAGGAAGACTTAAGAGACACAGTGTAAGAGTTGTCTCTTAAAATAACCATTTTAGAAACATCATAGAGAAATAACTGGACTGGACGGGAGGATGATGGACAGGATATGAGCAGCCTGGGGTGTGTGAAGGTAACATACAGACCCGGACAAAGGTGGCAAGAAGAATAGAGAAGGGCACCACTCACGGAGACACCATGAGAGAATGGGGAAGCTGAACTCTAAAGCCTGTGTGTTCTCTGAAAGAAGAAAAGCCTCCAAGGTGAGATGGCACTTTCCCTACCCAAAAGAAGGCTCCTCTCCTAGGTAAGAAAGAACACACTGACATGCCCCAGGAGAGCTGTGTGTTAACACAGACATGCCTTGCACCTCCAGAAAGGCAAATATACTCACAGCTTTGCCAATGAAGCTGAAGATGCCCTGAGAACCAGACAGAAGTCAGTGCCTTGGGGAGGGACATCCTCTCTAGCTGTCAACTGAGCTGTGACTCCTGTATGCTTCTTCTAGTGCTTATGAAAGCATCCTTTTCCATCTGAATGCTGGGCAGAGCAAGATGCAAATGTCTCACAAACCGTATGTGGCCATCTTCACATTGAGCCATGGCAGAGATAAGGAGGGCTCAAAGCACCTGGGCAGTAATACCTAAGTAGTCAATGAGCTGCATAACCACAGAGCCTCTGTAGACATTCTGCAGTCACCTGGGAAGGCGCCACCACCTGGGCTCTTAAGGATCTTCCATCTCCACCCTGGAAATAACCCCCTTTGGCTGGTAGAATTGCCCACAAGATGAACTGAGGGGGAAATAAAAAGATTTCTGGTCTGGTGAGATGGCTCACCCTGATTACCTGATCATCTCATTCAATTCCTGAGCCGACTTGATGGATGGATGAGAACTGGTTCTCTGACCTACACCCAGATGCAGTGGCATGTATGCATGCACACACTAAATAAAAATATAATGAAAAGTGCCTGAGGCCTGCTATCATTTTGCTGGAGAAGAGGAATGATGGCTTTGAGCCTTGGAAAACAACCATCACTCACTCACTCACATTGTCTCTGCTTTTATCATTAGCTGTACTAACTTCACCAGAGGACAGGAATGTCATGTGTATGTATGTTCGTGTTTAGGTATGAATGTGTGAGAACATGTGTGTGTGTGTGTGTGTGTGTGTGTGTGTATGTTCATGCATGCGCACACATTGAGAACGCACATGAATCTGAATAGAAGCACAAATCAGTACATAGGAAGCACAGGGTTTAGGGAGGGAGGCACATCTGAGATTAAATCTAGTTATGTTGTATCCAATCTTTAGGTTAGAGATAAGCACTTGGACATTCCTTATTTCTATGTCCTCAACTAAAATATTGGAGACGATAATCTCTACCCTTAGGATACCACAAGGATAATGTGGTGACTATGTAAAATCCTGGCACACAGTGAGTTCACATATGCCAATATTCTTCTTGCACAGTTAGTAAGTCTGGCCAGCAGGACTCACCCCAACCCCAGCTGGTCCACTGGGAAAGGAAAGCAAGCCACAGGGCCTCGAGTAAAAGGGACAAGGTATGTAAAGAAAAAGCTGAGTCCTAAGAACCAGAGGGAAGGCTAGCACAAAGGGACCGTGTCTACTGTTTCAGGCCCCACCCCATGTCTCTTCATGAACAAAGGAGGAGCAGGTGGCAACAGCTTTTGAACCCTGGCTGTCTGAAGTATCTGTCAGCTCTGCTGGACACAGTAACCTGATATATTTGGTACCCCATGTGGATCCTCATATTGCAAATGAGGAACTGCTGAGGGTGAGTGAGTGTCCAGGACTACACCAACAGCAGGCGTCCTTCAGGGACTAATACACTCTGACACCACACCCTTCTCTTCTGCTCTGCAGATTCTTATCACACCTTGTGTGAGAGGATTTGAAGTCATGTCTTGGACCTTCTCATCCACTACCTCACTGAGAACCTACAGTAGTGAGTTCTTGGTGAGTAACTGTTCACATTATGGGATGATGTTGATTCTCACAATGTCCCAGAAAACAAACTAGAGACACTGGCGATAAGAGAGGCTGAGCAACTCACTCCAAGTCACCCCATAAAGAAACGATAGAGTAAGCACAGATACCCAACAGTTCCTCAGCAACCAGCTGAGAGAGAAATGCTACCCAGACCTACAAAGGCAAGCTGCTTACAGGAGAGGAGGCCTCAGAAGATCAGCTTTTATGAAAATTCATCTCTTTTTCTTGCTAATTTACTCAGCAGTAATGTTCATATGATTCCTGAAACTTATTTTCAAATAATTCAACAACAAAAAAGAAACCACAAAATATTGACAGGTCTAAGTGAAGGAAATATCTTCATTTTGCTATTCTTACCACTTCTCTGTAGGTTAAAAACTTTTGGAATCAGTAGGAGATGAATGTCATCTATTTGTAACCCCTTTCTGTAGGTCCTGAGCACCCTGATCCTAGCAACCACAGTGGGTATGATAACCAGTACATACTCAGACACTGAGCTTCTGAAAGTCCAGTCCCTGTCTGTAACCACTGTAGCCTCTGCCCCTCGCTGTCCACGCAGAAGGCTTCCCCACTATCCATGTCCCTCTGGCTGGCTTGGTACTGGCCATCCTGGTCACATTGTAGTCCAGCCTCATTCCTCTGACAGTCAGTGACACCTGAAACAACAGTTGGACACAATGGGTAACAGGACTCTGTGGTCCCCTCCTTCTTTTCCAGCTGCCAGGACCCCTGGACTGTGATGTCAGAGCTACATGGGTCCCCCAGACATTCTAGCTGAAATCTCTTAGTATGCCCACCCTCAACAAAGAACACCACTGAGACTCTATGCCATCCATACAGAACCTTTCATATAGACTCTAAAGCCCATATTTTGGAATCTAATAATCAGTGATCATAGTAGGAGGCAAGGTCTTAGAAAAGTGATTATGTCATGAGGACAGTACCCTCAGACATGGGATTAGTGGCCTTACAAAAGAAGTCAAAGGGATTGGCTTGCACCTTCTGCCATTTAAGGACACTTAGAAAGTCTATATGTGATATCTTAAGTAGTCATTGAACCTGATGGCAATTTTATCTTGGGCTTCCAGACTTTAGAATAGTGAGAAACAAAGCTCCATTACCTGTAAAAGCCACCCAGCTTATAATAGTTTAAAATAGCTGCCTTGACAGACTATAATATCTCCAGACCCCACAACTTGGTCTTGTCCAATGCTACTGCTTTCCCTGGATTGAAACCTCTCCTTCACAGTAGTAAGCTTGGTCAGTGCTTCTGTTTCTCTGTGACTAGATGGTTAGTGACTACTTGCATCCCATTTGATGGAAGCCCCATGAGGGCAGGACCTACATCACATTGCATTGTCCAGTGTCTGAAGTGTTCATTTCCCCTCAATATCCTAGAGTGTAAGCATGAGTGGATCCAGAGATTAATACCTCTCTATCCCTATGTGTTCAAGTTGTTATCTCTACCTGGCCCATAGTCTTCAGATTAGTCCACTAACACTGTTTTAGATTCAGGAAGAATAATGAGGAATGTTCATGACAGAGCCCAGCCCTCTAGAGCTACACAGAAATGTTATCATAGCACCTCAAGTAATGTGTGTGTGTGTGTGTGTGTGTGTGTGTGTGTGTGTGTGTGTGTGTGTGT
>CAJQZJ010004888.1:15018406-15065801 GCA_907164525.1 Lophiomys imhausi | reverse complement strand
TGTGTGTGTGTGTGTGTGTGTGTGTGTGTGTGTGTGTGTGTGTGTGTAGGAAGGTGTTATCACAGTTTAAATATTTCCCCCTGCTTGCTATGGGATTGGTCTTGTGTCTGCCCCAAGTCATATGCTGAGGCTCCAGTCCTTCATGTGAGAGAATTTGAGGGTAGGATCTTTGGGATGCAGTTTTGGGAAGACAGTTCAGGAGTGTGGAACATGATGAAATGAATGTACGTCTTTAAGCAAAGAGGGGGACTGGAGGTCTCAGTCTCTGTGCAAGCAGTACACGAAGGCCTCATGAGATAAGCAGCTAGAGACACCTGACCTTGGCACTTCTATTCTTCCTATCCCATATCCCCACCTCTGCCATGCTGACACACTGAACCTGAATCACAAGAACCACTACAACCAAAGCTTATCACTCTAGTCACCCTGTGTCAGATAGTATACCTGGAATGTGGTACCATTGACCTGTCTGACAGAGGATAGACTGATACTCAGAGAAGGACAGCTGGTTGACTTCAGCCACCATGCTGGCAAGGGGAGAGAGGAACCAAGTTGGCTCTGGTAGATACAAGCTTCAACCTTAGTCCTTCCGCTCCTTCACTTTTGTCTTGTCCCCTTCACAATGAGGGGCAGGGCATGACACAGATGTCCTTTTAAGAAAGTGCTGCTGTGGCATAGGGATGGCAAGCCAAGTCACCTCCACCTTGAGAGATAGAGTCAGTGTTTAACTGGTACTCTGATGTCAAGCACACTGAATGCTGAGGAGTTTCTGTTCTAGAGAACAGCAAGCTCCAACATACAAAATCCCTCTTATTTTGAATCTGTAAGAATTACCATCCTATTAGCAAGGCCCCCTTTTCCAAGGAAGCCTCTCTTGTCAAAGAAGGTGACTTCCTCTTCTTTGGTCACATTTTTAAAACTTCTGGAAACTATTCACACTATAAACAATAACAATTTGCTTTGTGTCAACCTAATTTCTGACTAACATAAAACAATGTATCACAAAGCATGGTTTCTCTCCAGGGAAAACCCAAAAATACCTAGGTGGTTGTTCAGTAGTCTAGTCAAATGAAATATCATAACACATTGGAAGACCAAGTACATGGAGTCCTGGTCAGCACAGGGTCAGAAAAGACTGAACTCAAGTTACTTAGTGGTTATGAGTCTAGGTGGAAAAACTCTCTCACTTCTGGATCTGATGAGGTTGATTTACAAAAGTCAGAAGCTTCAGAATCAGGCAAAACTAAGCTCAAAGGTCAACTGAGTTAGCTGCGGGACTCTGGCAATCTCTGTATCTGACCCTTATTTTATCTGTGGCCATACTACCTACCTGGGAGAGAAGTTGGGATGAGTGAATGAAACTTTTCAGGTAATATGCCTGCCCTGGAACCTGGCAGGAGACGGGCATTCACAGACTGGGCTTCGATTACCCAGTGGTTCTCAGGAATGGGAAGTTTTGTCCTCCCCCACCACCCAAGAAACACTTGGCAATTCTTGTAGTCAAGTTTGGTTGTCACAACTTGGGGGAAAGGCTGCTGTTTTGTTGTTCCCTAGCAAATGTGGGATATTTATGCTATTCAGCATCCTGGCACTGTGGGATAGTTTCTAGGGTGAAGAGAGATCTGTCCCCAATCATCTCTAGTACTGATGCTGAGCAACTGTATTGTATACCCTGCTGAGTGGGAGGGCTTCTCATTCAGAGTATCCCAGGAAGAACTTACAATGATTCTTGCTGAAGGCTCCAGTGGTGGTGGTTGTTCGACCCTGTGGGCATGGGATGCAGGCTGAGCTGCCTGACTGTTCTTGGTAGGTGCCAGCAGGACAGGGAGTGCATCGGCCATCCTGAGAGAAGCTTCCTTCAGGGCACTTCACTAGGGGCATAAACACACATGACATTAGAGTGAGAACTTGTTTTATGGCCACAGGCAGGGTTTGTAGTGTGTGCAGAACCCTAAAATCAGCCTAGGATTTCAGTGGTGCAATTAATGAGAAGCAGGTAGCCTCAGGCTCAAAAGCTAAGGAGCCATCTATGAAGAAAGCAGGTGGGGCCTTTTCTCCAGAAGCTGTGGACTTGCAGATGGTATGGGAATTCAGATAAGACTTCAGATGTGAGTCAAATGAAGTAGGAGACAAGCTGGGAGCACATTAGAAACAGTCTTTGTGAAGTTAACACTAGAGATTCAAGAGGTAAAGGGGGACCAAGCACAGGACAGTCCAGACAGCAGGTTACAAATCCTCCAAGGTGTAATGGCAAGAGAAAGGCCAAATCAAACCAGCCAGGGAACCAGAGCTGAGATTGCAAAAGAGATGGGCTTGGCAGGAGATGAATCTGGAGACAATGGGAAAGATGATGCCCAACCATAGCTTCCCAAATCTAGGGGTGTAATAGGGAATGGAACATGCAGGCAGATTGGGTAAAGTCCCAACTGCTACACAGTTCTTGGGGTCCTCTGAAGTCATTTTTATCCTGGGTGGCATGGAGTCAAGAGTACGTATTGGGGTATAGTGGTCATGAACATACAGTATTTATCCCAATGCCAGACTCATGTGTACACTCAGCAAATAACAATTAATTTTACTTTTAAGGGAGTCCTTCCTTGTATCCAACTCTGTGCAAATGGTATCTTCTCAATGAGTCAATTCCAGCAAGTCTAGCAACTTAATACCATCTCACTTGATTTGCCTGATGTGCCTGTGGGCCAGTCAATAACAGTGCTGCTCATACCAGACAAGGGTGTGCAGACAACATTAAAGGTGGGCCTTACTATCGGGTCTGTTGGTTTCTGTCTGACTCAGAAAGCCCAAATTCTGTGGATAAAAGCTCTTGTCAATTTGTCTTCCTGGATGCTGGTGTTTTACTGTTACACTGCTCATCTGATGGTGCCCAGTGCTTTATGTCCCTCTAACATCTTCACACCATATCCTTTCTCTTCTTCAATATGACATCATCTGGGAACCCAGAATCTCAACTGGAAAGACACATATCTGGTAAGGCATTAAAGTTAGAGCCCTCAGATTCATTGCAGAGCAATGTGGGAATTGGCCACCCTGACTCTGATGGCTCAGAGAAACGTGGTGGACTTTTGCCTTTCCTTCCTTGTTCGGGGTTGTATTCCCAATAATTTGTCAAATAGCTTGAAAAACTGAGTTTTACCCCATAAAAGATAGGACTAAAGTCTTTCCCATCATTGGAGCCCTCAGTGTGTGTCCAGCGCCATGCTGTGCATGTTCTGTGTGTTAATGTATTGCCACTAAGAGTTAATACCTATTCCCATCTCACAGGTGAAAAAGTCATGCCTGGAGTGCTCAATCGTACTTGCTACAGCACTCCTTTGGAAGGGGAGAGGGTGAAATTATGATACATAACAGGCACATCTCCAGCTGTTTTCATGTATGTCTCTGTGCCCTGTGTGCCCCATAAGAAGGGCATTGTCACTGACTTGGTAGAGAGGCAATTGAATGGCAAAAGGTAAGCACAAAGTGGTGGTGTAGGGAGAGATGAGCCAGTGTTTGAGCAGTTGCTATCCCTGGTCTGCATGCCTACTTTCTATCTCTGAGTGAATCAGAAACTCAGCCATGTCTTGGGAACCACGTAGGACTTTCCAGTCCACACTAGCAGTGGCTATCCCTCCCTGAGCATGAAGTTTCATTACTTGTTTGAGTCAGGTTGATGATGATTGGTTGGAACAATTTTGTTTCACGTAAGTGCCTCTAAATTGAGGGATAAAGGAAACGAAAGCTTCCTGGCCAATGCGAGTGGATGTTTTCATTCAGCAGTCCTGATAAAGACAGGAAAGTGAGACCTGGAGAGATACCATCAAACCACAGGCTCCTGTCAGTTTGAGGAGTGTACATACTCCCTCCCTACTGTCACTGTCCCTGATATAAAGAGGTTTTCCATCTAAAGGAAACTTATAGATCATAATGAGGGGGAGCCTTGATGACCATCACCCGTTTCTCATCAAGTGACTCCTCTCAAGACTGGGAAATGCACCATGGCCAATGCATGCTCACTTTCACCTCCAGCTATGCCCCTCCACCAGCCAGAATTACTGAAAGCTCTGACCAGTGCCCTACAATAAAATAGTTCCATCATTTGTGTTTAGAGCTTTCAAGGCTTTGAGTCACGTTGTTCTTCTTGCCTATCTTTCATTCAACCCCAAAAAGGCAGCCATACTTCTGCAGAAAGGAAAAATGTCTTTGGAAGACATCATGGTCCCTCAACTTCTAAGAAGTTTCATGCAAGACCTGTCAAGTCTTTCTGGTCCTGTCACTCTCTCCAGCTCAAAATTCTTCTGGGATGCTCTACTGGTTGTTCAAACTTCTTATATCCTATCTTTCTCAATGGGTCACCTCCTTCTGTGTTCTCCAAAGACTCCATTGTGCTACAGAAACCATGGAATTGTCTCATAAAGTCAGGGGGCTTTTAGATTCATTGCCTTTTTTTTAACTATTCCATTCAGTTTCTGGAATAGTCTTCATTTTGGTGCCCCTAACACACAAAAGCATCCTCTCTCTCTCTCTCTCTCTCTCTCTCTCTCTCTCTCTCTCTCTCATACCTTGCTCCCATATGCCTATCTTAGCAGGAATTTCTTCTCACTTTTCCAGACCCACACAGTGCCTGCTGCCCTAGTACACCTCTCTGGCTGCCTTAAAGTACACTTTACACCACAGTCCTCTGGTCCAGTCATGTGTGGCACCATGCAAATCTTTGCTTCTCTGCACTTGTGGTATGGAATTTGCACACAACTATATTTTCAAAGCTTAGGTGGGTAGATGACAGATGGATAAAAGGGGCTAAGGAGGGGAGGAAGGAGGAAGGGAAAAGCCATAACATACCACTTCAGGAGGAAAAAAAGTCCATAGAGAACTATTTCTATTATAAGAATTTTTAGTGAAGAAAAAGAATTTATAGTAGACAACTGTAAATCAATGTCAGACATAAGGAAAATGGAAAATATTGACAATCTCCTTGTGATCCCCTCTAATGGAGGCTGCCAGCTGGGAATTTCAGGAGCCGTAGGATGTATGGAGACAGGAGAGTGAACATACATATCCAATGAAACTACAAGCTAGGCCTCTTCTCCCTATTCTCCCTAGCACCACCAGTTTCCAGGGTCCAAATGATCATGTCCACACTATTCACAGGAAAGAGAAGCTCCTCCTGGTCCAAGCCACCACACCCCAGAGGACTACTTATATCAAACCTCAGAGATGACAGAGAAAAACACCGCTGCATCTCCAAAGGACAGAGCTCGCCTTGTAGCTCCACAGCTGTGTTCCAGATGTACTTTAGAAGAAGATGAGCCAAGAAAGGGTAGCTAAGTCCTTCATAATTCCTGCTCTACAGTCAATGTTTGTCAGAGAAATGGGGCCAAATGGCTGAAGATTGATGCTGTAATGTATGGAGAGAAAATGGGAACTGTCCAGGCAGCCACTGGTATGTCATTTCTTAGTTTTGGAGGCTGCAGGCCCTGCACTTCCTATATAATCAGATATATTTATCCATCTCAGGTCTCTGAGGTGGTTGAACAATAGATAGCTGGAGTCTCATAGTTAAATTTTGAGTTGTTTAGGAATCAAGAGGGTGTTCTGGATCTAAGAAGATATTTTTAAAATCATGATGCAAGTTAGTATGAAAGCTGAGTTAGATATAGAACTTTAAACTCATGGAGATGGTTAGATAGTGGAATGTTAAAGTCAGGTGCCAAATACATATGGACTGGACATTGGGAATGTATGCTAAGCCATATAACTCTCATAATTGTGGCCTATTTATTTCTGTTGTTTTGTGTTGTAGTTATAGTTACAAGAGAAAGAACCATTTGTTAGACTGAAAGGGAGAGCTGTTGGGGGGAAAAGAAATACCTTAAACTAAAAAAAAAAAGGGAAGAGCATGGGGGGTTAAGGGGGAGGAGGGTGGAAGGGTGGGACTGGAGGGGGGAGTAGGGAGGGGATTGTGATTGAGATGTAACTTGAAGAAATAAAAAATAAATTATTGAAAAAAAAAAAAAGAAGGAGAAGGAGACGAGCCAAGAAGGAGAAGCCTGATTCCCGGAGGGTATGATTTCACTAGCCCTCCCTTTTGGTATGATGCACAGGGTGGAACCAGAGCTCTGGAAGAAGACAGAGCCAAGATCTCGTGTCTGCCAGCTAAGAACAGACATATTCTCTGACAATTGGTCATGGGCGGTGTGCTTTGCATCAAGGGGTTCAGGATTTTCAGGGGAGAACAAGTGACCTCCTTGGTTCCTGGGGAGAGAAGACGCAGACCCAAGCATGTCTGATTGTAAAGAGCTCTGTCCTAAGTGTATAGAACTGTATGCCTCAGCTTTCTCAACTCATTCATAGGATAGGATGAGGGAACACCCAGCTCTATAGAAATGCCAACCAGGTCCCACACATATAAGAAACTCACTAGGGGTTCTGAGACATAATAACAGATAACTGCAGAAAACCCAAGTCTTTTTGTGCTGTCTCTGTAAACGCACTCTGGACCTTTCTGTTTGAAGAGAGGTAACAGGCTGGATGGTGGGATGGACAACCCCTTGTGAGAAGGTGACAAGCAAGACACAGCAGTTGGAAAGTACAGCCTAGATGGATCTGAAGTGAAGCTGCCCAGGTGAAGTGTGTAAACCAAATGCAGATGGCCTTCCACTTCTGTACATCCAGGTTTATTAGAATCTAATCACATTTTACTCTCTACAGTGACTGAGTTAAACTATTGTTCCTCTTAGAGGCTCTGGAGGGATCTGAGTTAAACTATTGAAACCAAACTGTATGGTCCAGAAAGCCACAAGTTATGGCCATTTGGGCCTTTGCAGAAAAGGGTTGTAAGAAAGTACAGGGCAAAGCCTGGCCTTAGATCTCTTCCCCAGGCACCATTCTGTGTTTTTCAAGAGGGCTTTCTGAATCCTTCCCATCCTGATGTGACATCCACACATGATCCAAACTGGGTTTCTCCTCTAGGCAAAGCGACCCCATCTGACCCCTGATCTCCTGGTGATAGAGGCTGAGAGTCACTATTTACAAGACACCCCAGAGGAAATTTGGGACTAGATTCTCAGCTTCCCCTTTATTTCCTATGTGTTGTAACATGAGCACAGCATCCATACATGTATATAAATATCCATGCACCAACTTCTGTTCATCCAGGGAGCTCAGGAGACTGCATATTCAGGTCTGAAGCACCGTGGCTGGCTTGTGTGACAAGCCCTCTCTGTGACCCTTCTCCTCCCACTTAGAAGATGCCACCCTCCAGTCTTCCTCCCACTTCTCCCCTTCCTGTCTAGGCAGCTCTAAGATGGAAAGACAGAATATATATGTGTTCCGTATCAAGAGGAGCTAGGATTTCTCACCCATCGATACTGGGTTTAGTGATGTCAAGCTCCTCTTGGGAAGCAGCCTGCTCAAGCTGCACAAGCTCATGTAACAGTGTCCCCATCTCCTTGTCTGTCTTATGGGGGAAAGGCTCTGCCACCAGGGGCTCCTGTGAGATAAGTGCTTGCAAGTCACACTGCACAGTGTAAAATCCACAGTAGATACCTAGGAATGGCAATGCTCCTGTTCTCTCTGCTAAGATGGGGATGTAGCTCAAATCCAGTTTGTAGCTTGGCAAGGATTTTAGAAAGTCTATGTAGCTTTTGTGTTGCAACCAATATAAATAATGGGGAAAATAACAGAAAACATCTCTCTCAAGCTCAGTAAAAACACTCTCTATCTCACTCTATGTAGGAAGAAGACTTCCATCCCATCATGAAACCCTTGAATCTTGAATCCAATATGGAGTAATGATTCTACCACACACATCATCACCTATCCCCGGAAGCTTTATATGAGTTATGTAGCCAAAACGAATTAAAATTAGAGGTTGGAATTAAAATAAAAATAAATGGACCATTCAGCCATGGAAGTGTCCTGGGTTATCCAGCTGTACGCTGTTAAAATCTCTCTTAAATCACAAGGAGATGTGATTCGGGAAACAGAGATAGTCAGGAAGCTGCAGCACTGCTGCCCTTGACAATGAAAGAGGGATTCTTGGGCCTGGGAGTGTGGTGACTGGCTTTGAGAAACTGATGGAGTCAGATCTCTCCAGAGCCTCTAAGAGGAATAAGTCCTGAGGATCCCTTGATTTTAGCCAAGGAGACCCATGTTGCAATTCAACCTACTGAACTATATATACATTTAAAAAAGCAACTGAGCCTGGAGTGATTGTAAAGAGAGCAACAGGAAAGTGACGTATCTTTCATTCACTTTGCAGCAGATTCCCATGAAAACTGTCTTCAAGATGCTTATGGGCAAAGAGCAAGAACAACCAAGTCAACCTGAAGCAGGTCTCATCTCAATGAGCAATAGAGTGGGCTGGCAAATGGTTATGTAGAAGTTGAGAGGAATAATATCTTTGCCAAAACAAAACCAAGAAATGTCAAACCAGGATACAGAGTAGACACTGGCTTTCTTCTCACAGTGGTCCCAGCACCAGGGTTCAAGCTGAGGAAGAACTAACAGAAAAGACAGTGTTACACACTGACTTCTTCCTCCTGCTGAGCCTTGTGAGTGATGGCTAAAGAGGGTTTCCCATGAAAACTGGACTGTGGGAAATACTGTCCTAAACCTCAGACTATAGGGAGATGGGTACCTACCACAGCCAAGAGGGTCCTGACTGGTGCCTGAGATTTTGTAGAATCCTTCCACACACCCAAGCTGAATTCTGGGAGAGGTGGCAAAGCGGTCCCCAATGAGGAAGTGCAAGGAGGTGTCTGCTGGAAATATCTTGGAGTCCAGATGAAGCTGGAACTTGCTACTTTGGATCAGATCTGCAAAGCGCCCAAGCAGATCCTGGCCCATTAAAGCCCTTTCTGTAAGATATAGACAAGGCGGAGGTCATCCCACTGTTTCCCGCAGGGCCAGGGGCTGGGATTGCCTAGAACACCCTGGCAGAAAGGCCACAGAACATTCCAAATTCTTCCATTAGATACCTTGACAGACTGGGCTTAGAGAAGGTGAGTGGCTGACCAAAAGCCACATGCACAAGTAAAACTCTAACCTAAGCCTCGGGTTTTATGGTACCAAAGTGACCCATCTTGGTACAGGGTATGCATTACCATGATCTGTGGTATGCTATGTAGGTGACCCACCACCTCCTCTGAGTTTCGGTGTGCACAGCTGCTTGGCAGACCTAGGAATGCTTTGTTTGCAGTTGGGAAGGTCCCCAAGGGACAGTGTCCACAGTCATCATTGTCCACACTGAAGCTGGGACAAACATCTGCTTTTACAATAGCAAACACTCCCAAATTATCCAGGCTTTCTCAGAGGAAGGTTAATGGAGTACCCCTGATCCATAATGCTAGGTAGATTATTTTTAAAGTGACATCAGGAAGCCAAGACAAATTTATAGCCTGCCTCCTGGATTCTACTCCAGCCATGGTTTTTTTTTTGGGGGGGGGAGATTTCTCTTCATAGAACAGAGTTCAAGTTCCAGGTACTCTGTGGCAGAGGAGAGACAGGAGTTAACCTCTGGACCCTACTTAGTAATGTGTGGATTATTCCCTACTCTACCAGAAAGCTCAGAGAAAACTGGGCACATACTCATGGTAGCTCTCACACAATTCACTCTGCCCTTTCTTCTTAGGTCTTTGTGGTCTCTCTATTCATCCCTAGCACAACTGTCAAGGTTCAAATGGGGGCAATGTGCTGAGGTTTTTTTTTCCTCAGTGGAAGAGGATGATATACAAGTTGTAAACCAATAAAATCTCCCTCTCTCAACCCAATTGCCCTTCTCACTGTGTCTATCTCACCTCTACATAGAAGGCTTTAGGCTCTTTGTTGTTTATGATGCTATTTATCCCAATTGACAAGAACTCTACTGGGTGCTATATACTTTTACAACTATATAATATGTATTATTAACTCTTTGAGACTTTCATACAATGTGATTTGATCATATCACCCCAACTCTTTCCCTTAATTTTTCCCAGATCGACCCACCTCTCTACCCACTTCCCCAATTTCATGTCTTCTGATTTTCTAGTAATCTATTGATTATCTAGTAATTATCTAGTAATCTATTCAGTTTGTGATGCCCATGTTAGATGGCTTAGTGGCTTCAGAGTACTGGCTGCTCTTGCAGAGGACCAGAGTTCAAATCCCAGCGCCCACATTGGGTGCCTCACAATTGCCGGTAACTCCAATTCCAGGTGAATTAACTTTTAAATAATTTTTAATACACAACTACCTCTTCCCAGGTGCTAGATACAATTCTCCATGTGTTGTTATGAGAAGAGACTGGAACTTCCCAAATTTCATTGTAGGGAGGTGTCAGGCTTGATGAGGCTGCCCGGTTTCTTCAAGGTAGCAGTACAGATAAACATACCAATGCTGTGCAAATCTGGAAGTGAGGCCACTGAGATGTCCTCAAGCTGTAATTTCCAGGTAACATTCACTCCTAAACGCTCTGCAGTCAGACATGCCACCTGTACTGAGGAATTATCACAGATAGTGCTGGAAGCCAGGGTCCCAAATGTCTTCACCTGCGTAGAGAGGGACACCTTGGTTTAGGGAGCTAGACAAGAAACTGCTGCTATCAAGCATATATCAGCAGTCTGAAGGGTATAATGTTACTTCCTATAATCTCCTACCACCATGTGCCTGGGAATTGGATACTGAAAAGCCTCTTCCCCACCCAAGGTTCCATAACAGTGATGCTGAGTTCAGCCCAACTCTTCACTGTGGGAAGACTGGCACATACCCGGATCTGGCAGAAGCCACGGGCTGTCAGCTCATCCAGTATGAAGACCTGAAAGGCCTGCAGCAAGCCAGAGTAGTCAGCACTGCACATCTTGCCTGGTGGGAGCAAGAGCTGGAAGTGTGCTTGAGTTTGCATGGTCTGCCACAGCTGAGGTCCTGCAGTCAAGCACAGCATAGGAGGTTAAGGTGATAGGTCTGTAGGATGTTTTCTCTTATGGATTTGTCCTTGATGCAGTCCTTCCTCATTCAGTATAAGCACACAAGCACTGCCTTTTTATACTGACGTGCTAAAATACCCCTTACTTTCTGGTACACTGCTTTAACTCTGAATGACTTAGCCTCCTCACACAAGCTCAGAGCTGCTTCAGTCTTGAAATCAGGGTGCTTCTTTGTAGGGATTTTGACATTCTCCCCGGAAAATCTCCTATATTGCTTCGATATAAACACCACCACCTCATGTAACTCTGCAGGCTAGGGGTAAATATTCTCTAATGTTGTTCAGTGTTCAATGAGGATTCACTCGGTCATATCCTTTCAGTTGGGGCTACCTGTCATAATCAAGAGACAGGCCACTTATTTGTCCAAACCACAGCTTATACCTTTTCTGGATGAGAACTCTCTACAACCCACAATGCTTTACAGCTAATCCTATCCTGAACACGCTGGTAGTCAGCTACAACTTTGTGATATAGGTCAGTTCCAGGATGTGGGTCTCCACCTCAAATGTCTCACCTACCACTGTCTTGGGAAGGTCAAGCCAAGCATAAGGTTCCAGCTGTCTGATCCTCTGGGGCTTCTCACAGCTTGGCCTTGCTAAGCCAGGCGTAGGTAGAAACCAAGCCCGCCACACTATCGCATGTATAGGTGGTAGGTTTGTCTTTACTTGAGTTGAGTGGCTTCTCTGGGGCAGAAGAAACTGTACATTGGAAGAGGTGTACATTTACCCAAGGCACTGATGCCCACCTGGCAGATGTCTTGGACCCCTGTACTGCCAGGCATTCATCATAGAGGTCAAGGTGGATATGGGGAGAGGTTAGGGGTCACTGTAAAGTGAACAGGAAGCTCAGAGAACATCTTATATGTTCCCTAACTCAGCAGCTGGAGCACCTACCAGCCGAATATGTTTTCAATCCAAGGAGCCACAGGCATCCTAGAATAATGTCAATTCTCCCATAAAACATTTGGCTCTAGACAGCCACCAATAGAACCTAACTTTAGGAGCTGTGGACATATCTGCTTCTCCTAGAAGCAGCACTCCACAGGGCGAGCTCTCCAACCCTGGCACCTCTGACTTGCCATGAAAAAGTTGAACTTGATGGGAGAGAGGCTCCTCAGCAATAGCCCTGAGAAGGAACAGAGTGTAAAACAAGTGTCCCCATTGCTACTCACGCTGGCAGGCTCTCAGTGGTGGCAGTGATACCCAGCGCTGACTCTCCAGGTGACAAATCAGTGGTCCTGGTGGGAATGCACTTTGGAGGCCCCGGCGGCAGAACAACCGGCATTGCTGAACAGCCGTCACTCCAGAGCCAGAGGCTGTCTCACAGAAGACCACTCCATCAGCCACATCTGTCACAGAAAGTGGCAGTGGGCACTGTGGGCCTGGGAGCAGAGAGGGAGAAGAGTCATTGTCACCTTCCAGGGTCCAGCCTAGCTCCTGCCTACCTTTCTGCTTCCCTTGATTGGTCTCTAGGCCCTTCCTGGTTGTGTCCTGCTCTGTCGGGGCCTGGGCCTTACCCCTCCTTTTATACCCTCTCTCTGGATAAGCCCAGAGATATCTCAGTTTCACCAGACAACCAGAAAAAAGGTGAGTCTTGCAGCAGTATCTCCAGCTACCTTAAAAAAAATGGCTACTATCCTCTTTACCTCCAGGCTCACAGCCCAGCTTCTATCCTCTATGACTCCCACTTTAGCAGCTCTGAACTCAAGGAATGGCACCTGCCTCCACTCTGTTCCAAACCAGAAGGGTGCCATGGTGCCAGCAAGGCTGGGCTCTGCCCTCCCTAAGTCATCCTTGTCTGAATTTGCTCCCCCAGTGAGACCACAGTCATCTGCAAGATATCTTCAGCACTGTTCCCCTTCCTCATGTTCCTCCAGCTCCATCACCAAAGCCGGCTGTGGGCTCTTGATGCCTTATGTGCCTGCTGTCTCTGTCTTCCACTCTCCCTGCTCAGCTATGTAACACCCATGGTGCTCTGCAGCATGGAAGGACCAAGCCAACAGAATAATAATAATAATAATAATAATAATAATAATAATAATAATAAGAAGAAGAAGAAGAAGAAGAAGAAGAAAAAGAAGAAGAAAAAAGAAGGACAAGGTGGATTCCTCTTCACTTCAATTCCCTGGCTCTGGGATCCTTTCAAAATCATGTCTGCTAGAAACTATCATAGCTATAGAGATAAGGAAAGGGGAAACTCTAAGGCACCTACTAGTTCCCAAGATGACAGACTGGAGCCAGCTCCTGTTTGCTTCTACCTTTTCTCACAAAAAAATCTGCATATGATGTATGTGTATGTCAGGAGTTATGGTGGTTTGAATAGGAATAGCCCCCATAGGCTCATATATTTGGATCCTTGGTCATTAGGGAGTGGCACTACTTGACAGGGATTAGGAGGTGTTGTCTTGTTGAAGCAGAGGAGGCCTTGTTCGAGAAAGTGTGTCACTGGGAGTTAATTTTGGGCTTTCAAATACTCAAGCCAGCTCAGTCTCTCTCTCTCTCTCTCTCTCTCTCTCTCTCTCTCTCTCTCTCTCTCTCTTTCCTGCCTGTGGATCCACATGTAGAACTCTCCTCTACCTTTCCAGCACCATGTCTGCCTGAGTACTGCCATGCTTTCTGCCATGGTGATAATGGACTAAACCTCTGAATGTAAGCAAGCCTCAATTAAATGCTCTCTTTAGTAGTAAGAGTTGTCATGGTCATGGGGTCTCTTCACAGCAATAAAACAGTGACTAAGACAGGAGCCTTTCACAAGCTGGCTTAAGTTTCACAGTGACTCAGCAAGATGGGGACTATCCTTACATTTCAGTATTCTTATATGTGTTCATGTGATACATACCTCAGAACTTGATATTCAAAGTAACTTTCTGAATTATAAATAAAAACAAACAAGCTGGCACCTCTCTAGATGTCACAAATGTGAGTCCCCATGAGGTCCTGCAACCAGTGCTTCTCCTGACTGGGGACAATAAGGAATGCCAGGCCAGACTCCATAGATTCCTGAGGCACCAGGCTCTTCACAATTTCAAGCTCAGGCTATGATTTTTGGAAGTGCACCCACCAGTTTCCCAAGCACATCACGTCTTGATATCCTTCCCGTTCGTGTTCTAACAGCCCAGCAGCTCAGAGATCCCCGGCCTAGTATATCTTGAGACTTTCAGCCTACAGTCCCTCAAGCAGCTCAAGGACTTACTCTCACAAGCAGGCTGGGTTCCTACCACACGGGTCCCAGGCACTTCTTCTCCACTCCCCAGGACACACCAGCAACTGCCCTGGGCCAAGTCACATTGCACTGGAGAGAAGCCCCCGTCCTGTGCTTCACAGACTGGAGTATAGCCAGGGCTGACTTTCCTGGACAGGGCTCCATTCTTGAGGACATCACAGAGGCCCGGGCCTATACAGAGACAAGTGAAGGGGACCATGCTCTGACCTTGCTCCCAGCATAGGAACAGCCTCCACATTCCTATTACCCCTGCCATACTAGGCCAGGTGCCTAAAGGGTCCAAGGGGGTCTGTGCTCTGTCTCTCCTGCTGCTTACACTGAAGGGCCTCAGATCTTCACAGGAGATGTCAGATGTGAGGTACTGGAGAGAAGGACGATAAGGGTATAATATGGAACCATGGGACAGTCCTGAGTCTGCAACCAGAGGCCTGTGAAGCCTTCCAGGGAACTGCTGAGAGTCTGTGAGAATCCACTGGAGAAGGGTGGGGAGGGACTTCTAGGAAGTTGAGTCACATTGAATAAATGTCTGTGGGTATGCCCTGCCTTTAAGTGCTGACCACAGTTTGCTACAAGATCTCAGGTACAAACAATGACAAAGTGAGAAGAATGCAAGAGGCCACCCAGGAGTCTAATGTGGGAACCCTGGGCCATGCCAAAGGGACCAGGGTTGGCCTTGGAAACATGAGCACATGATATAGAGCTGTAGGGCCAGACAGAGAAGGGCAGAACATGCCTCTGGGCTGCACAGCCAGTGGACCCCAAAGTGCCAATGCTCCCATCAGCCGGGACACATGCTGACTAGTGCTTGGTTATAAAGCACAGCCAGCTCTTGGCCACACTGGCTTTTCTGAGACTCTTCAAGGTGGGAAGATGAGACGAGAAAGCTGGGGTACATTTGGATCAGGAGCTGAGTCCTAGCTGTGGAGGTGTCAGAGCTGAGACTCTACCCAGTGCTGGGAATCTTTAGGACAACAAGGAGGAGGAATGGCTACTCACACTTAGCACTGCCATTCATGTTTGGCAGCATCCCTTCTCCTGAGGCTGGGTCCACACACCAAGTTCCTGCTCCTGATGTCTGCTGCCTGACGTACTCTCCCGTCTGTGATAGAGCCATGGTCATTTCAGTATATGCAAGGTTTTGCAGTTCATTTACAGGTGGAAGAAGGTCATATATGAATGTTCCTTACGGGAACACTCCTCCATTGCTGGTGGGAGTGCAAGCTTGTACAACCACTATGGAAATCAGTCTGGCAATATCTTAGAAAACTTGGAATAGTTCTACCTCAAGACCCAGCCATACCACTTCTGGGTATACATCCAAATGATTCCTCAACAAACCACAAGGGTGTTTCCTCATCTATATTCATAGCAGCCTTATTTGTAATAGTTAGAAACTGGAAACAACCCAGATGTCCCTCAACTGAGGAATGGATAAAAAAAAAAAAAACTGTGGTACATCTACACAGTGGAATACTACTCAGCTATCAGAAACAAGGAAATCATGCAATTTGCAGCCAAAAGGATGGAACTAGAGAAGACTCAGAAGGTGCACATGGCATCTATTCACTTATAATCGGATTTTAGCCATATAGTACAGGATAACTATCCTACAACCAATGCACCAAAGGGAACAGGAACATAGACTTTGTTACCTGTCAATGAGACATTTTCCCCTAGTGGTGCTGCCTTGTAGGCCCCCAGTGTATGAGGAGACTCTTGGCCCTCATATGACTGCTGAACTGGGGCGGGAGACTGATATGTGGGGACACTCCACTCTGGAGAAGTGGGATGGGGGTGGAGGGTGGGAGGGCGGGACTGGAAGGGGTGGAAAGAGAGCACTGTGATGGAGATGTAACCTGAATAAATAAACATAAAAAAAAGAAAAGAAAGGGAATAAAAAGAATGTTTCTTACTAAACAACTGGTGACAATTTCTCCAAAGAAGGTTTTTCCATGAGGGGGTCACTGCCCTATTCAAACTTTAGGCAATGCTCTGAATAGTTGGCCACCAAGCAAGAATAAGTTGTGTCATTTAAGATCAGGGAAAACTAAGTTTTAGTCTGAGATGTGAGACAATAGAGAAAGTCCCAGAGCTAGAGAGTAGCAGGACTGCAATATGCCCACACAATTGAGCTCCACACTGCCCAGAAGGAACTCCACAAATTCCAGAAATGATGTTTAATATAAAACCTCAAAGAAGTCCTAAGTGTCTGTAGTTAGTAATGTAGGTATGCCCTAAGACAGTGACTCAAGCCCCACCTCTTATTGGTGACCCACAAATGGATCTATCAGTGTGGCTCCTCCTCTCCTGGCTTGGCCTGAGTCAGCAGGTTTTCCTAGCCTGACATTTCAACTATCTGGGCCTCAGTTTCTCCACCTAAAACACCAGGAAGCTGGACTAGGTTGATCCTTTCTTTGTGTGTGTGTGTGTGTGTGTGTGTGTGTGTGTGTGTGTGTGTGTTCATGTGTGTTTACGTGTATGTGTGTGCAGATATGCATGTATGTATTTGTGTGTGCATGGAGGTCAAAGGACAACCTCAGCTCTTGCTCCTTGGATTTCATGCACCTACTATTTTTAGACAGGGTTTCTCATTGGCCTGGAACTCACCAAGTAGGCTAAGTTAGCTGGCCAGGAAACCCAGGTATCTCCTATCTCTGCCTCCTCAGTACTGGAATTATAAGTAAGTTACTATGATGTTCAGCTTTTGCTAGAGGGGTTTTGGGGCCAAAGCAAAGGTCTTCATGTGTGTAAGGCAAGCACTTTACACACTAAGCCATCTCCCTAGGTCTGATCGCAGAGTACTCTCGCCCTAGGAACTCCTTCAGCAGGAAAGTCCCCTGCCTAACTTGTGCAACCCAAAACCCTGAGTGCAGAGACATGAGATGGATGGAGGAGGGCATCATGCAGCTGAGTGCACTGAGCGCTGCACTTATTGGCTGTCACTTACTGGCTTATGCTGTGCTATGGCTGGTTCTGCAGACAATGACATTTACCCAACATCCCCAGGAGGTTCACAAACACCTTCATCCCCAGGAGGCTCACAAACACCTTCACCCACTTCATAGAATCCACAAGCACACATAAAGAAAGGAGGGAACTCTGCTGCCCTCATCATTCCACACAGAGAAAGAGATTCGATGGCATGCCCCTGGCCGCACAACCGGTCAGCTGCAGAGGTAAGATCCAAACTCAAGCAAAGGGCTGAGGGAACTTTATGGGAGAAAGTTAAAATAGAGATTACCAGTCTTGAGTCATTGAGACCCAAATTGAGTCTAGCTGTCCGTTAACTACCAATTCTTGGAGGTGACAGAGACCAGAGAGACAAATATCAGTTTGGGTAGTGAGGATCTTGGCTGTTGTTTACCAATATCAAAGCTGCCAAGAGCCTACACAGTCTGTGAACTACCAAGTCACATGCCAGAATCATCCTCCCTGCCTTCAGAAGCCAAAGTCCTGCATTTGCTTTCTCGGGAGAACAGCCATGCTGGAGACACTGGACAGATCTATCTTCAGGGGAAGGTGAATTGTTAGCCAAGACAAAAGACTAAACCATTTTAGCAAATTTCTCTACAAATCATTCATGGAACCGCACAATAACCATGACATTCCTCAGCACTACACGTATTTGTGAATTTCTATACTGTCAATTTCATCTGAGTTTTTTTTTTTTCTGTGAGTTCTATGTTAAGAAGAATGAACTAGAAATATACAGGGTCTACCTTCACCCAGAGGAGGCCAGTGTCAGAGCCACCCTCCCTCCTTGGATCCTTCCTGAGTCCACTGAAGCTCACCTGTAAGCAGGTGGGTATGAACAGATCCTCTGGACCTGGGTTTCTTTGGAGTCCAGCCTGTTTCCATGCAGAAAGCAGCCCGTTGGCTCGGGATAGCTCACAGCTTGTGGGGCCTGTGGGAGAGAAGGGCTCTAAACAGATGGCTGTGGAGCTATGTTTGTGGAGCTAAGGGAAGGAGGGCAGTCTTGGCTAACCCCAGACTTCAGACCAGTAGATATGTGTTCCACAAAGCTACAACCTCATGAGAGGCAGGCTGAAGTTCAGAGACAGGGACACATGTGGATTGTATTGGTGGATTTGAGGGGTCAAGTGGGCCATTGATGGCACAGGAGTGAGCCTCAGTTGGAGGCCAGGTTACAGGAATACATGTGAGGTAGTGATGTAACTACAGTAATTGGGGCTGCCCAGGAGCCGGGGCACAGGATCAAAGCCAAGCTCTGACACCAGTCTTGACTCGTCCTGGTATAGCTCCAGTGAGAGCACCAATGGAAGACCTAAATCTGCATGAGCCTCAGACCTGGAGACTTAAATAAAAATGTGTCTAAGGCATTCTCAGAGACTGGTCTGAAGGGCCAGACCCTAGAGTTCCCCTCAGTTGCATGACCAAGCTGGGTCTAGCAGCATAGATGTCATTCTAGAGGTCAGGTTGAAGAGTCCCATGGGCTTTACTTACATTGGGGCATCTGGGAGAAGCGTGTAGTCAGTGAGTCTGGGATGAACTCTCCCTGCCCATCCACACACCAACAGTGTCCTGGAAAAGAGCCATAGCCTATAAGCCCAGGAAATATGCAGGGGACTCTCCAAAAACTTCTGTTTTGCATTCATAGCAATGTCAGCAAGGTAGCTTGTCTGGCCCAGGATCACTGCCTGACACTGTCCGCAATCACAGGACTTAGCATCCAACACTCCCAGCAAATGGGCATTTCACCTTCACACACTGACTGGGGATGCCTGATACCTGTACACAGGATAGAAAGCTGGTAGTAGGGAAGGTAAGGGTTTGTCCTAGTCACTAAAGGGGCCAATAATCTGGATCACTTGCCTCCCACTGTAGGGCTCTTTCCTCTAAATATCCATTTGCCTTCCCAAAGCCTCCTTACCAGTCCCAGCATGGCACTGCATGGGCTCCCAGCCTCCAAGAATATTGCACTGTGGCATGTAGGACCCTGACCACAGAAGACTGGCCTCACCATCCGACTCTCCCAGGGAAGCACGGAGGTTCTGATAGAAAGTCAATGCTAGAGCCGCAGAAAGGAAAATCAGAATGTGACGGCTGCCTTGTGGACTCTGTCCTGAGCTAGACTGAGCACGTCCCTGAACAGGCCTGTGTGCTCACTTAAGACAGCCTTCTTACAATCTGACAAAAATATAATGTAACCTGACAAAAATTAAAAAAAAATATATTAAACCACATGCATTGATTTGACACCCATATCTCCTGCCTCATCCAGATCTAGACACAACCACCATGTTTCACCAGCCAATGGTACTTTGGGGCCCTCAATATCTCCTTGTCCTGGGACCACACTCTCCAGATTTCCAGGCAAAGAACTGCTTGGCTACGTCTTTCTAGAGTCTTCCTCCTTATAGCCTAAGTCATGCAGAGCCAGAGCATGAGGCTAGCAGGAGAGGAACTTCCTGAGTTTGACTTCTGAAGAAAATGTCACAATGCCACACAGTGATAAACTATGGTAGCAGCGGCTCCTCTGTATTACGTGCTGATCAACGTGATGCCAGCTACAGGACTGTCAGAACCACATCTCCCCTGAGTGCTTCAGGCTCAACCCAGGCACAGGATTTAAAATAACTGCTTCCCAGTGAAAAGGACAAGCCCCCGGGTTTCTGAGGAAGAGAGAGAAGAACAAGCAGCAATGTGAGCGAACAGCAGGCCCTGGGCGTAGAGGCAAGTAAGGGAGGCAGGGTGCTTTGGCCTCTAGCACAGCTGTCTGGGGAGGGGGAGTGGCAGAAACAGAATGATTTGGGAGATCCTTCTCTGAGGTTAGAACAAAGACACCATTCCCAAGCCAGCAGCAGACGCCATCAGGGGAAGGGAGAGAGCCTCCAGCTTGTTGCAGGGAATCCAATCTGACATCACATAAATGTCAGTGGGAGGGCAACCCAGAACCCCAAAGACCACAGAGAAGGAGTGGGGACTCAGAAAAGACTGGGAGAGAGATGGATCTCAGATTCTGTTGAGGTGGGGTCAGTGAAAACTCACTGGGGTCAGAGCCTCTTGCAAGAGCAGGCTGTGGGCAAAGGAAGGACAGTGGCTCTCAGGTGAGCTAGGTCTAGGCACTGATTCCAGCTGCTCCATATGCAGTCAGACAGTGCACAGGATACTATTCATGCGGGTTAGACTACTAGGATTCCTGACCCAGCTACCATAGTTAGCAGGTGGGTGAACCTGGGCCAGTGATTGAGCCAGGACTCAACTTCCCTGTGTCAAGAATCACAGGTAGTATTATAGCTTTGTTCTTCTGAAATGTTAACAGAATTAATACAATGACCCAATTGTGTACTTGGCATGCAAGTGCCCAGTCATGAGCTAGGTTTAATCACTTGTGTGGCTGTGGATAGGCCAGAGGACTGTGTTCCTCTGTCACATTCAGAGGTGACACAAACCTTTGGGTCCTGCTCTCAGAATTCCCTGTGGGTCCTCAGTTAAAAGAGTCATCTTCCTTCTCCTTCCCTGCAGCCTTGGGAGTGAGAGACAACTTTAAGATAGGCCAAGGGTTGAGAGCACATGGAGTCTTTTAACAAGACTGGTTTTATAAGGGTTGCAGGTGCCATCTGCAGTGTAGAACGTGAAGTCCCACAGGGGTTCTGCTGAAGGATCATGGATCCTTTAGATAAGCTTTGGCTAGGGTCACAGGACCACTCTGCCTTTCCAGGAACCTGGCAGCCCATGGCAACCAAGTTAAGTCCCGGATAGCCAGATGGGAGCTCTTGCTTCCCCCAAAGAGATAGAGTGAAAACCTTCAATACAACACTCACTAGACTGAGCAGCCAAATGAATGGCGTATTCGCCCCCACGTAGAAACTTCTCAGAGAAAGCCTCCCGGGATGGGTAGAGAGGAGGAACTCCAAGCTCCTCATTGGTCAGCTGGATTCCCTTGGCCACTAAGAAACTCTCTCCCAGTGGAAATGAAGAACCATTGGAGGCTGAAACGATCTCTTCCATTTCCTTAATAAACTTCAGGACACGAAGTTTCACTTCCTCACAGGAGCCAGGACCTAGGGCAATCCAAAGAGCACAGATGGATTCAGTCACCAAGTCCAGCTCTTTTTGCTTCTCCTTCTTGACCTCATTCACTCAGCACTCATGGGGAAACCTGTTGATGACTAGTGATCTGGTGATGCACAATGTTCACACTGTGCCAGACTCATCTTAAGTACATCTGCAGGATCTAACTAAATCTCAGTATCAGTCTAAGAAGACACTTGCCCCACGAGTCCAAGTTTCATTTCCATTGCCGCACTGTCCTCAACAAAAGCAACTTAGGGAAGAAAGGGCTTAAATTGGCTTACAATTCTAGGCCACAGCCCATCTTGAGGGAGGCTGAAACAGAAACTCAACAGGAACATGAAGGCAGCCCTGATATTGCACACAGCATAGCCTCTGACCAAAGAACTTCCTTCAGAGCCAAAGAAGTGCAGCAGGAACCATGGAGAATTTTGCTTGGTGGCTGGCAAGCAACTTAATCTTAGCTAGCTTTCAATATAGGTTAGTACCACCTGCCTAGGGAATGGTAGTACATACAATGGGCTAGGCCCTTCTACATCAATTAACTATCAAGAAACTAACCCAAAGATACATCCACAGGCTAATATGATCTAGGCATTTCCTCAAATGAGATTTTCTTCCCAGATAATTCCAGGTGGTACCAGATTGACAATTAAAACTAACTTGAATACCAAAATATAGATGAGAAATTGAGGCCTTCAGAAGTCACATAACTTGAGCAAGTTCCTCACCAGACAGTTGATTCAGAATTGTCAGACAGTCCTCATCCTACAAACATTGATCCTGATCAACTATCTCTTAGATGGACATGTATAGGAAGGTGAGTTGATGGATGAATGGGTCTATAGTTGCTTGGGTGGGGGGACATGAATGGACTGAAGGATGAACAGACAGGTAAGTGTTGTCATGGTTCCCAGAAATGCCCTGGTCTTACCGAGACTTTCCCACCAGAAAGCCTTTTCAAAGCAAACATGAAATTGGATCTGCACATGAGTTAACTCACATGTTGGGATCTCTCCTGGCTTAGTCCGAGTTCCATCCAGTTCTTGGCCAGCCTCATCCACACACCAGCAGCTCCTGAGGTTGAAATGTGCCAAAGGCATGCTAAAGTCTGAGTAGGGCCCTGGGTATTGGCTGAGCTGGCCATTCAGGATCTGCCAGAAGATGTATGGATCCAGGAGAATGTTCTCCCCAGGTTGAGTCAGGGCTCCCTCCAGCACTACCTGTGGAATATCTTGAAGGGAAGGGTACTGGGCTAGCACTGGGAAGATGCTTTGCTGGCCAGCCTCATAGAGACTTTTCAAAAAGAGACTGAAGCTTCTGGAAGCTGCTTTTCTGTAGCTCATGATCTTCATCAGCAGGGTAGCTGGGGTCAGTTCCTGGCCATCACCGTTCTGAGTGTTCCATCGTTCGTACCACTCAAAGACCTTCTCAGGGGGTCCATTGCACTGCACACGCCTCCACTGACCATCAGCACTGCACTGGGGGATGTAGACACTGGAGAGGGAGGGCAGCATGCTGGAGTTGGAGAGCAGGACCTGCACGGCCTCAAGGAAAGCCTGTTCTCCCTGTAACTGGCAGGCACTGGGACCTGGAGAAGAACAATGGGCAGATATTTAAGAAACTGAATAAGCCAGAAAGATCAAGGTGACTGCTTAGCTGTCAGTTGCAGAAACTTTAACAGTACTAAATTCATGAATAGCATCCAACCTTGTGACAAACCCAGTTACTGACATAACCGGTGCCACAGGAATGTATGTGGTACTTTCTGGTGTGTGTCATATGTTTGTGTATGCATGTGTTTAAGCACATGTGTAAATATGTGGAGGCCAGGGGCTGATGTCAGATGTCTTCCTCAGTTACTCTCTTACTGTTTTAGGTAGGATCTCTCACTAAACCTGATGTTTTCCAAATTAGATAGACTGGCTGGCCAATGAGCTCAAGCTCCACCCATTTCTACCTTCCCCCTGCCCCCAACGCTGGAGTTACAAATGCACATTGTTCAACAAGTTTTAGATGGATGAAAACTCAGATCCATATGCCTGTGCTCAAGTACTTTACCAGCTGAGTCATAGTCCCAGTCCAGGTATGTGCACTTTCTTAATAGCAAGCAAATATCTATTAGCTCCTTAGAATGGCTAATACTGTCCAGATTTCCATGGATAATGTTTAGCTAAAGTAACTATTCCATTAACTGAGGTCTGCTCTTTAGTCATGAGGGAACTCAGTTTCTTACAATGTGTCAAGTTCTGGTCCACACAGAGACTCAAGAATCTTTAAACACCCAGCAGACTTACACTGCTTGGGTTCACCGATTGTTCCTCGAGTCCCAGGAATAGCCTGACCTTCAGCATCAGCACAGTAACATTCTGACTTGAAGCACTGGACAGGCAGGAAATGTCCCTCACTAGTACACGTAGGGACAAAAAAGCTGGAGCCAGCAGGCTGACTGACTGCGAGGCTTTGCATCTGAGCTCTTTGCTTCTCACACTTGGTGGGGCATCTTGGGTGTCCACCCCTGACTCTTGAGCCATGGAGTTCTTTGCCTCCGGAATCCACACACCAGCATTCTCCAGCATAGCACTGGATATCCTCATAGCTTCCTCCAGCGGTGCATGATGGGACAAAGAGTCTTCCAGGTATCTGTCTGCAGGCCTGAGCACTGACCACCATTTCCATCACATCTCCTAAGTCCCTCGCAACATCTTCAGGCACAGAAACAGCACGCTGCAAGAAGACAAGAAATTCTGGAAGTTCCAGGAGAGAAGCAAGAAATTGTAAGGCATTTTGGTTCTCCTGTAGGTTAACATTAAAGCCAAAGGTACCCACAACTGGCTTATTCATAGCAACTGTCTTCTCAGAGGCACGGAGAGTTTCTGGGGTAGAATTGGAGTCCAATCCCACAAGGGATAGTTTGGCTAGATCAGTTGTTCTGTCTCGGTCCTGGAAGCCTGGGAGGCCAAGCTGCTGGAAAAACTGAGTAAAGTTAAATGTGCTTCTTGTACCAAGGGCTCCCGACAAGTTAAACTGGGCAGCGTTCAACAAAAAATTCCCTCCAAAGAGGTTTTGCTGGAGTCGCTTGGGGTTGGTTGTGAACTGAAGGGCAAGACGTGCCAGCTCTCGGGAGGGAAAAATTGCTCTGATGGCTTCTCTGAGTAGACTTCCTGGTGCAGAAAGCTGTTGGTATTGCTCCACAACCAAAGAATGTAGAAGCCCAGAATCAACAAAGAGTTCCTTGATTGTGGGTGGGCAGGATGTGTCCACTCTGGCACCACTAGCAGGGACTGGCCTGTCCTCAGAAGATGACAGATCCTGCTGGCTGAAGTAGACTGGGGTTCCAAAGTAGAGCCTAGACAAGGCCTGCTGCCTTTCTGAGGCACACGACTGACCTTCAGCTGCATGAAACAATGAAAACATAGTTAGCAGAGCAATTGGTCCTCAGGACCCTCCTTCCACCATGTCCCTCCACCTCTGGTAGTAAGATTTCTAAAGTTCACACTTAAATTGTAGACTATTTCCTTTTTGGTATGTTTGTGTTTTTGTGTTATTGTTTCTTTGTTCATTTTACACCTTGATCATAGCCCTTTCCCTCCCTTCTGGATCCCACCCTCCCACTCCCTTCCACCATCTCCTCTCCCCTTCTCCTTAGAAAAGGGGAGCCCCCCACCATTGCACCCTAGCATATCGAGTCTCTTCAGGACTGAACACCTCCTCTTCCATTGGAGCCAAGCACCGCAGCCCCGTTAGGGGGAAGTGGTCAAAACGCAGGCATCCGAGTCAGAGACAGCCCTGACTCTACTTGCTAGGGGACCCACATGATGACCAAGCTGCCCATCAGTTACATATGTGTGGGGCAGGCTAGGTCCAGCTCATGCATGCCCCTTGATTGGTGCTTTGGTCTCTATAAGATCCTATGGGCCTAGGTTAGTTCTCTCTGTTGGTCATCTTGGGGAGCTCTTGTCCCCTCTGGGCTTTCCTCTCCTTCTGCTCCCATTATTTCATCAGACACCCTGAGTTCTGCCTAATGTTTGGTGGTGAGTCTTAGCCTCTGTTTGGATCCTCTGCTACATGGAGGTTCTCAGATGACAGTATGTATGCTCCCATTCGCAAGCATGGTAGTGTATCAGTAATGCTTCTTTGTTTTTTAAGACAGGGTTCATCTGTGTAGCTCTGGCTATCCTGGTAGTCACTCTGTAGACCAGGTTTGCCTGGAACTCAGAGATCAACCTGACTCTGCCTCTGCCTCCTGAGCGCTAGGATTAAAGATGTGCACCAGCATTGCCTGGGCAATTTCTTTCTTTTTTTTTTAATCCATGTATGCCTTTCCTTCTCCCTTGAGCCAATTCTGTGAGGCTAGTTCTGAAGGTGAGTATTCCTGTCCCCATTACACTCATCTACCTCACACTAGCCTGATGCTTTTTTACAGCAAGTCTATGAGACACCAGCCCATTTTCTGAAATAGTGTCCCCTGAAAACATTTTTGTACATGGGGTCCCTAATGTGAATTGAAAACAAGGACTTGGTAGACATATTCAGGTTAAGATGAGGTCATCGAGACTAGGGTCAGTAGGAATCCAATGGTTGGTATCTCTATAAGAAGAGATACAGGAAAGAGGTCACATGAGGGTCAGGACACAGAGACTGGGGTGATAGATGCTGCCATGGAGCTAAGGAATGCCAGCAATTGCCAACCACAATATTCAAAGGGAGTATGGATGGCCCTGTCCCCACCTTGACTTGTGAATTCCAGTGTGAGATCTGTAAGAGAAGAAATTTCTGCTGTTCAAGGCACCCACTGTATAGCTGTTGGTACTGGCAGTCTTAGGAGTTCAGTTTGCTAACAAAGTCCTATTTGTATTGCTAAGCTTCTGCTTCCCAGCTTTCTCTTGCTGGAATTCTCAATGGACTTCAATGCTTCACCATGTGTTCTTCCCATGACTCTCTAATTCCTCTGGTGTGTGTGGTCTTATCCAGTTTACAGTCTCTTTCAGAATGAGACCCATACCAGCAATAATGGTCATGCTTCACATAAGAAATACTTTTCTATATTGTGATATATAATATTAAAAACACAGAACATTCCACTATTGTCTTATTTTCAATATTGTAATATGAAGGTGCTGACCCAGCAAGTACACGTACCGCACTCCTTGAGCTTCTTGTTTTTCCCATGAAATTGCTAATGAAAAGGTAATCAACTTAGCCAACTCTGTACATGATCAGGACATTCTGTGATACTGTCCTTGGGGAGAAAACTGAACAAAAACAGCATCTGGCTCTCTTCACATAGGTGAACTTAAGCAAGCTCCAATCCCTCCACAAATCCACAAATCTTAGGGGACCTTCTAAACCACCACCCCACTCTCAACTTGTAAAAATAATTCTTTCCTCTTGATTCACACAGATGCCAGAAAGGAAACCAGCCAATTTCCCTCTGTAACCAGGCAACAGAGAAAGAACAGAAACATGTAGAGGGGCGTGTGTGTGTGTGTGTGTGTGTGTGTGTGTGTGTGTGTGTGTACGCGCGTGTGCGTGTGCACATGCTGGCAACATGTAAAGCTCAGCTGATCCCTCAGCTAGGCCATGGCATCCCATAATTGACATCGCAGGAGGTATGGAAGAAGTGAGTGCACAGCTTCACTTACCTTCTACACTGAGAGCTGAGCCCTTGCACACATCTGTTAGGTACTACACTAAGGACAGACTGAGAGAAAGGGTAGAAGCCTAAGACCCTAAGACCGACCCATGCACTCATCAGAATTCCGGCTTTAACTTGAAAAACCATGGTTCTCCATTTTCACCCTAGGGCTTCAGGGTACAACATTCTCTAGGTTTTGATGTAACTGCATGGTGGTTGCAAACATGTCCAGGGAAAGACCTTGAACTTTTCTTTTATGACATCTGTACACTCATCAAGCAATATGAAGAGTATCCAAAGTGTCAAGGTACAGAAGTTGAAGGATTTAATGGGACTGGCTGTATCAACATTTATTCCTATCTACTTTGAAGCCAAGAAATTTGAGTTCTTCACTGTTTCGAAGCTTAGCTTTCCTGGTTGGAAGCCTGCATTTCTCCCTTCCACGTTGCCACACCCTTCCCGATCCCTGAGGCCTTACTGAGATGCCTAATGACAGGGCTAATGTTCACTCCTGTCCCTCCTTCTGCTTGAGCACACTGGCTAGAATAATGTCCTCCCAAGATGCATCTTTCTTCTCAGAACCACAGAATGTACCACTGTAGTGAAAGTGTCACTGGTTGAGATGGAGCCTGCAGAATAGACTCTGCTCTTACCTAGCTTTTGCCCATCCAGTCCCCAGACCTATAAGCTGGTGAGTGAGCTTTGCTTGTTGTAAGGGGCTCAGTTTGTGTTAATTTGTTACCACAGCTCTAGGAAGTCATGACCTTTCCACCATCTTTCCTAAGGACACTGAGGTGACTTTCTAATTGGCTGCCTTATCTCAGGCCCAAGACTTCTTCCAACTCCTCATCAGCTTCTTCCTGCCTTTCCCTGAGTCAGAAAGTACACTCCCCACTCCAACATTGTCTCTGCCATCCTTGTAGAGTTATAGCCTATAGGAACAGCCTTCATTACAGACACCCTAAGTGACTGTCCCTCATTCATGAAGACTTCCTCGGTGCTTTGAAATCAAATTAACAAACTTGTCCTTGTCGCTGCATCAGCTGCCTGTACACATTCCTCCCATAGCACAAGAAAACTTGGTTCTCTTTTCTTTTTGTTATCTCAGAGTCCCCTGGTATTCCTTAGGTTTTCTGATGGAGGAAGTAATCATGTATGACACAGGACCAAAGACCCACTGTAAGTTAATAGCAGTAGACTGTCGTCAGTCACATACAACTTGAAGGACCTCTGAGGGACATTCAATCAACAGTTGATTAGTGAGCTCCTGAGAGACTGATGTGAAGAAACACAGAGAGCAACTGTCTCTGAAGAGAGCAGAACATTCACACCTGAGAGGAAACTTACCACAAGATGGCAGCTGCCCTTGCTGCCGAGTGCCAGGGATCTCTATCCCTTGGGCATCCACACACCAGCACATCCCTTTTGCCTGGCACTGAACTGCTTGGTAGCCCCCATTTCTGTGGCAGCTTGGGATATATGGGTGGCCAAAGTTCGTGGCAGCAAACTGCTCTACTTCACACTTGGTGGGGCCTGGAAGAGACCACACAGAGCAAAGGGGCATGCATGAGTAAGGTCTGCGAGCTCACGGCCTGCACGGATATTTGCTGCCCCAGAGCTAAATCCCTAAACCTACTTTGCGGTAACAGCCATGCAGGTAGAAGTGACCCCAGGACCCCAGTGATTCCATAGCAGAAGCACATGTCTGTTCCTAGCTAGTTACTTACATCGGAATCTGCCAGAGATAATTAACTGAATGGCCAGGAAGCGTCTCTGCAATATCCGGTACATGGTGCTTTGAGTGAAGGTGGAGGGCCGGTCCAAGCCAGCAAAGATGGTGTCATAAATTTCATCCAGCAGCAACTCCAAACCTGAGCAAATGAAGGTAGCATTTCAGGGATGGGTTCCTCAGGAAAGACAGCTCTAACCTTGCAGAGCTGACAAATGCCAAAAGGTGAGACTGTGCACCAGCAGCATTATGCAGCAGGTCCAGGCATGTCTATCCTTTATACATTGCAAATTTTCATCGCCTACAAAGTTAAAGCTCGAAAGCCATGCAACAGCATTACAAAATAGTAATAGAAACCATGACAACAGTTTAAATATGTTTGTGATTTCTGTTGGGTCACATCTGTCGTTTTTCTTGGCCATATGCAGCCTGATGCAGCCCCAGGGTCATAGGTTGGACATGCCTGGAAAAATACTCTGTTTACAAAGCCAGGGCTGCTGTTGTAGCTGAGTGGGTTTGACAACAAAGAGGAATGCTACCTACAGAATGAGGCTAATAATCTGCACTGTCTTCCAGTTGACACACAGCAAGGTGGGCACCTCTTTCAGTCTACAATGGCACCAACCCAAGCAAGCAGAAGTTTCAGCAGAGTACCACAGATGAAAGCTGGCTAAGGCTGTGTCTTCTTCACATCCATAGCAACCTAACAAGGATGTAGAATGCCAGTGCTAATTCTGCCTTAGTCACTAGAGTCCAAGGATTATACTTGATCCCTTCACATTGCTAGAAGTGTGGCTGATTACCTGTCTCAGCCAGCTCCCGCCCCTGGCTGTCAGCACAGTAACAGTACCCAGACACTTCAGGGAACTTGCTCCGGAAGGAACTGAAGGTCACAAATGCATCTGGAAACCTGACAGAGAGGAAGATGGATGGTCACCATTTCACTAAAGATGAGTTATCCTAAATCGAAATCAATGCAGAATAGTCCTCAGCTAGGAGACTGCATTTGCAGTTCTTTCCTACACTGATTTAACTTACCCAAAGCAAGGTTAGACTATGCTTAGCTGTCATCTGCCAACTAGCTCTTTTCTTCACGTGTGGCATTTAACCATTTGTATCCACACACATGTCTTGGAGGACCAGAGAGAAAACAAATCATGAGCACTACATTGGCTTCCTCAACAGAGTAACCACAGAGTCCAAAGTCCAGGGTTGCTCTATAGGAATGTGGTAGGCTTCAGAGGGTCTCATTTTGTGAGAGCAACTGCTTCCAAGGCTTTTTACAATTAAAGAGAGTGTGAAAAAGAAGCCAGATTCTATTACAGGAGATCTGTAAAGAGGAAATGTTTCCATTCCGTCATTAAACAGCACAAAATCAAAATGATTTCATCATTTCTTTCTGTCAGCTTAAGACACGTTTGTTTGCCTTTGTTTGTTTGTTAGACAAATGCAATGCATTTTTATGAGCCACTTTTGTTATGTTTTGTATCAGGAATAGGAAGACTGAATTAGTGAACTTAAATGGTTGCCTCCAGAAGAAATATAGTTCCTAAAAGCTCTGGGTGATACCTTTGACTACTAATCAATATATAACTCTATGTCTATTTCTTTTTTTAAATATCCTACTTACTATGAATAGTTGGTACATTAACATTGACCTCATAGCTAAAGCACTGTAATTTATCCCTCAAGAAAGCTCAACAAACCCATTTGCTTTCTCCGCAGGACATGCCACTGTTCCCTTTCACACAAGTATAGCTAGTTCCAATGAGCAGTACTGCAACATTGAATCTGGGCTCCATTTTTTACACTATGAAAACATGAAGGATATAGAAAAGATCAGGGGAAAGAATAGGAAAGAAAAAGAATGGGACGACAGCTATTATGAAAAGAACACATTCATGGTGCACTTCGTGTAGTTCAAATTTATTACCACCTGTGCTAGTTTGTCTGCTAGAATGTCTGCGGAAGCACCATTACTACTGACTTTGATAGCTCAAGAATATTTTAAGGAGAATGTGAATTTGAAAATGGGGAATCCAAAGATAATGAAGATCAATATTATTTAAATAATGAAAATATTATGGGTTAGGATGCAATGTGTGATGAAAAAAAAGTTTTTTAAAGTATGAGAAATGCTTGTCTTAACCACACCCAACCTGGAGAATGCTAAGTAGAGCCCATTTTCCGGGTCCCCATCTTCGCATATGACAACACTAAAGTACTGAGAGTCACCGAGGAGGTCCTCCAATGGATAATGAAAGAGTCAGCAGAGAATCTTTCTTCTGTAGTCAATACCAGGAGATGTTTTCGCGTCCTATGTTACTAGTAGATTACATTCAAGCGTGTGCTTCTACCTGTGTCTAGAAACCTAGTATGGTATGTTGCTCTCTACATGTAAGAGTTATACTGCTACACAGTACCTTCTAGCAGACTACTAAAAAAATCTGCATGTCTGATGGTGGAGAAATGAAGTGAATTATAGTAACACCCCCCCACACAAATTGGCTAAAATACTACAGATGAGGGTGATACTCATAAATGAACAAAAAGGGAACATCATTCAAAGGATCAGATATAAGACAGCCAATACATGCATCATAATCATTACCAGGAAAATCCAGCTCTGGAAGATAATGTAAGGGGATACCTGTCCAATTCTGAATATGGACAAACACAAGTATAGTTAACTTGAATGGAAGTTAGGAGCATGCTATCAGTTGGTTCCTTACCTGAGGTAACTCTAGAGTCCACAGACCAAGTTTGCTTTACAAATGCACAAAAGTGCTATAGAATTACAGATATGTTACTTGTCCATTATTGTGGGCTTGTGGATTATGTGGAAATGGATGCTGTCATAAGTATATTGCAAAAGTAGAAATGAAAAGCTCTGTTTGTCTCATTCTCACAGATAACAGATACAAAAATTTTTAAAGTTCTCTAGGTGCTAATGGCACATGCCTTTAATGTCAAGAGTTGGGAGGCAGAGGCAGGGAGATCTCTGTGAGTTTGAGGTCAGCCTGTTCTATAGAGTGAGTTCTAGGATAAACAGGGCTACACTGAGAAACTCTGTCTCAAAACACAAAAACAAAACAAAACCTAAAACAAGTTCACTCATTGGAAACTGGGATAATTTTATTTTACCAGTGATAATGATAGTAAAATAGTTGCTTCTAATTGTTGAGCCCTGCTTTGAAAAGACAGAAAATGCCCACTATTCATTGACTCATTAATGCACCCAGTGCATCTCACAAGATGGTGGTATCATTTTCATCTCCTCTTTCAGACAAAGGCAATGAGGAATGTGGGTTGCCACCCTGGCCCAAGGGTAGTACATTGAGTTTACACCTGGTCTTATCCAACATCTGATCCCGATATATGCCAATGATGTTTCTCAGTGTGGGTTGGACTTGGTTCCTGACTTCTGTCCTTTGATACACATGTCTATTGTGACATTATTCTGTGCATGCTCCATGCCTGACTTTACCTGACATCTAAGAGATGTTGAACATACTGTGTTAAGGACAAATGTACATACCAGTTCCCCAGTGGCTGACAACTACTCCAACAAGAGGCACAAGATGTTTAAATTACCCTACACCATGAAGTGCTGAGGCAACCCAGAGGCCTACCTCAACCTGAGGAAAGGTATGACTCCCCCAGGGTCTTTGCATGATTTCTATTCCACCATTTTGTAGTCAAAGTCCCCTTCTTGGGGCTGCTGGTCTTATGAACAGACAAGTACTTACTAATGCTCTCTATGTGGCCTCTCTTGATCTCTTCCCCCTCCTCCATACTGAGAGTCTCTCCCTGACTTCAGTGAGAGAAAGAGTCTTTCCATCCTTTCAAGACTGTTCCCTGGAGGTGTGCTGTTGCCACTCTCTAGGACTACCCTCCCCAGGACTGCCCTCCACATGACTGCTCTCCCCAGGATTGCCCATCCCAGGACTCTCCTCCCCAGAACTGCTCTCCCCAGGATTGCCCTCCCCAGAACTGCTCTCCCCAGGACCTTTCCCTCCCCAGGACTGCCATCAGTGCCTGGCAGCAGAACCTCTGTGTCCTCTCTCATTAATCTGTATTTAATGAGAAGGCCTGAGGACTTTCAATAAGTGTGGCAGAAATCTTGCCCTGGCCTACCACAGTGAGTTGTCACTACTAATGCTACTTAGAAACAGTGATGAGCACAGAGAACAGATACTCTGCCAAGCATTTTTCATAGTCCAGTTTGTTGGGGGAAGGTCTAATATTGTTTCTGATACATTGAATTCAATGCTGAGATCTGGTTACCGCCCCTTCTGAGGCATTCTCTTGATTGGTTAATAAAAGTCGCTTATGGCCAATTAGCTGGGCAGAAAGAATATAGGAAGGTGGGACTTCCTCTGATCAGCAGGAATTCCACACACACAGAGACTCTCTCCCCTTTCCGCCAGGAGACACAGAAGGAGACAGATGACTGGAGAAGTCTGGAAGGCACTCACAGGCACATGTTGGTTTGGGGTTAACTTAGAGTAGCTAATTGAGAGTCTGCCCAGCTAAGGGCTAAGCATTAAAATATTAAAAGCTCTTGGTGTGTTTAATTATTGGGGAAAAGACTGCGGCGGCTTATAGGCCCTCAGTCCAAGCAGTCCCAGGCTGTTGGATTCCCAGACTCCCCTTGAGCCCAGGTGAATCTCCCGCCAAGCCGCCGGTAATTCTACCGGCCTAATATAACAACTTATATTAATTAACAGAGTTTAGGTTATAGGTGGTGTAGGCCACCCTTGATCCCGGGGCTCTTTCTCCAGGATAAGTCAGGCAACCGGTTAAGGCACTCAGGCCGAGCTGCCTGCTCCTCTGCCAAGCTGCTGGCTATTCCGCCGGCCTAATATTACAGTTTATACTTGCTAATAACTACATTAATTAATTAATTTGCAGTTTTCAGGTGGGACCAATGTGGGGCGCCATATGTAAAAATTATATATGGCTAATTAAACTATTTAACCAGTATTTATATTATTGTTAATTGGCTCAGCAGTTGTTAATCTTTAAGCAGCCATTACAAAAGAGTACACAGAGACCACATGGATTTCTAACAAGCCTTGGCCTGATTTGTTCATTCCTGGCCCATCTAAGCTAACCCTTAATTCTATTACCCAAATATTACCCCATATATACATACGTCCCCTTGGACTGCCATTTTCCATGCCATGCCAATGTTCCTGGCCACGTGGAATGAGGTTCTTTTTCCTAACCCATGGCATGTGTTTTCCTTCCTGCTGCTGGCTGGAATGCCTTCTTCTTCCTGCTGCTGGCTGGAATGCTTTAATTCTCTGTCTAAAGCACAGGCTTCCTGCTCTAATCTCAGGAAGTCCCACCTTTCTCCATCTTTGCCCAATCTCAGGCCTCGGCATTTTATTTAACCAATCAGAGTCAATGTAAGTAATAGACAGTAAGCAGAACCAATTAATTAACATTTAGAATGCTTAACACTACCCCAACACTAGTTCATTCAATTCCCACATTTCTTTAAAAAAAAAAAAAAGAATTCAGATGACAACTGGGAAAGCTGGCATGCAGAGCAGTGATGGACCAGGCTATTCTGAGCCTGTATCCACTGTTCCTTTCCCATGGAGAAGGCCAGATAGTAAGATGCACACTTAAATAGAATGTGGTCCTTTGGGACCCTATATCCTACTGGCAGTGAATCTTGAGTTCCTGTATATTTTACATCTTGATTTAATCTAACTTTTATGGCTAGGTTTTGAAATGATGTTTCTACCTGTGAATTTGGGGACTGCTCCTCCACTATAGTCATTTCCAGGGTTATAATAGTTTTGTTGTTGCCTCTTCAACTAGCATTGATGACTTGTCACCATAAAATATCCCCTATCCTACATCAGTCAAAGAAATGCTGAGTCCTGAAACTGAACTCACAGACCCAGTAAAGGACAGCAAATGGACTCCATCTCCATTCTTAGATCGATCTGATAGATTTGACCAAAGAAGGCTTCTAAAGTAGGAAAGTTTGAGCTACATTCTAAAGCTACCACTGGCCATTTGAGCAGGAAAGAATGGAAGGTATGTCTAGAAGGATGATTGACATCTCTCCAACATCCAGAGAAAAGATACCTCAAGGGAGGGCAGGAGAGCAAATAGACAGGTGAATAGTGCTTGAGGAGGAAGAAGCAAGGGAGAGCATACCAAGGCCCAGCATACCCATTACTGAAATTGAGTGTGGACACTGGCCGGGAGAAAGGTTTGACCTCATTGACAGTAGGGATTGTCAGGTTATATAGCCAAAGGTGGCTTGGCACTGTTCTGTTGATAAGAACCCATGAACTACAGCTCCTTCCATCTTTAATACAATAAAGAGGCATGTTTGCCTGAGAAACTGGACTATTCTCATACTTAAGAAATCTCTTCTCTGGTTATAGCCAGAGCTCAGAGACAAGAAAGATTGTTCTAGACCGCTTTTTGTCCTGACTTTTTCTTTTGTCTTCTCAGGCTATCTTGCCATGATCTGCACTAGCTTCCTTTATCCTGTTCTAGGCATATACAAAGAAAGAAGGAAGACAAACCAGCAGGCTTAATGAAATGAAAGTGTGTGTTTCATCTTGGGGAGTGACCAAAGCAGAGTCCTTCAGGCAGAAAAACCCCAGAGCAGGGACAAGTGACAGCATCTCCGAGTCTATGCTCAGACTGAGACACCCTAGACTTAGAGTGATTACAAATGAAGTCCCAGGGTATCTGGATGGCTGCAGCCCCACTGCTTATAGAGTGCCATCCATGCCTCTTGCTTCCTTGCACCTTTTTCCACACCATTAGGTTCTCTGATTCTCCCCATATGCAAGCCTCCAGAAACCTAGCCTGCAGCTAGTATGTTAACAAATTAGCAGTGTGCTGATTCTCTCCTGCACTAGAGTGGGTAGTCCTCAGAAGAGGGTCATACACAGCATAGCATGGTACCCAAGTCAAATTGGCCACCATAGGCAGCCTTGAAAGTGGCCAGATGATCCATCTGTGAGGATTTCCCCATAGTCTTCCATATTCCAATTATGATGATGTTTCAGTATGTATTAAGGCACTCCTGACTCTTTCCACAAGACAATTGGGATAACAGATGTTCTAGGGCATTTCAGGTGAGGCTTGTCGCTAAGCAGGCAGAGCAAGCATAGTAATTAATGATAACGGTTGATAAAAGAATTTTAACCCAAATCTCTAAAACCTTGATAATGGTGCCAACCATGCTCCAAGTTCTTCAGGGCTACACCTTGAGGTAAGACAGATTCTCACAGTTGTGACCGGGCTGTGGCCATAAATAATATGAAGCATCTAGAAGAGCCAGAACAGCTACTGCCTGTCACAATGTGGCTCCAAAGTTTGTAGCCAAGTTGCTATAGTAAGTAATGGTTTTTCCTCATAGGGAAAATGGACCTACAAAGGCCAAATTCAAGCACAAATCATGGTACAGTACATTAAGATCTCACAGGGTATTGGAAAGAACTGTGCCTGGCTCTCGGGTTTTCTAAGCCCCCCCTGGAAGTAAGTCAGTTCTTTCGCCACATCTCCAAGGAGTATTCAAAAGTCAGAACGTATCTCCCCCCAAAGATATTTTCAACCATCTTCTCAGAAAGAAGTCATCCCTGACGTTCCTCTCCCTCCCCTCCAGATGTTTCTTCCCCACACCCTGAAGTCTTGTGTGATGAATAGGTCTCCAATACAGCTCCATCTCCCAAGCACCACTGCCTCCTCTAGATGGAGCCACCATCATCTCCCTCAGAACCTCGAAGTTGGGGTGCAATCCCACTACCCACTCTGCTCTTTCCTACCTCAGGCTATTCTTCTTAAAGTCCAGGATCTGGTGGTGTATATGCAATGCCCTACCAACTCGAATCCTCACCCTACTCCCATCCCTTAAAATATTTGAGGCAAAGTCAAGGATATACAGTAAAACAAATTGCCTGTTGCTTGTCTGAAACCAAACTGCAACTGGCTGTCCTATATTGTATCTGTCAACCCCAGGTGAGCTCAGCCTTTTCATGTGGATCCCACAGCTCCTTCTACTGGCCCAAAGGAGTCACTGGGCCTGGCATGACCAGATCTACATAGCAACAGAAAATTCCTGATTACCCCTGGGCTTGCAATAATCAACCACCCAACTGTTCTCATGACCTTTCCAGGGCAGACTTTGTTCAGAGATATGCTTAATTACAAGAGAGAAGGAGAGAGAGAGAGAGAGAGAAAGAGAGAGAGATCCCATTTCAGAAGTGAATGTTTTTGTTTCCATTAACAATGAATACTTGAGTCTCAACTTTTTTGTGTTTAACTAGACTCCCCTCTTGTGGCAGTAACTATGAACTGAGCCTCAATCTCAACAAGCCCTACGTAAATGTCTTTGATGCAACCACCAAATTTCTAAACTGGGGTTGTAAACACAAGGCTCTGTGCCTCATGCTGTGGAAGAAATTTGTTACATAAATACAGCATGTGACACTTTTCTATACCTCTAGAGCCTACTACTATGCTTCCTAGGGTGAGTTCTTTAAAGTCTTCTATGTTCCTTGGCTATATTCCAGAGATTACATGTTCTAATTCTGTCTGCATTAAAAATGACATCTACAAAACTACTTGGATATAGTTAGCATTAAGTTGGATGTGAACTGCGGATACCTAGACTGTACAGAGTAGATGAGCGTTCTGTGAGTTGGGCTGCCTGACAGTTCTGTGGTCCCAGTTAAGCTAACAGGGGGAAAAATTGAACCTACATTTTCTGAAACTGGGTGATGCATGAAAATTTCCTAAAGATGAGCAAGGTGGGTTGATATACATTTTCAGTGCTTTTGTAAGTGAATTCTCAGTCGAGCTTGACCATGGCCCAGTGAACAGAACAAGAGCTTCCATTTCCCAGTGGAGAACACTTGAGGCGCTCTGGGAAGGTAAAGGACCAGGTCACCTTGCAAAGCGGTGGCAGATGAAGACTGTAGGTGGCAGGGTCAAAGAGCTATGGGTCAGGATAGTACTGAAATAGACAAAGCTGGCAGGAGTGAGGTGATCAAACTCCGAGGGACCCAGGACACAGAGGGTTTGGTACAAAGTAGATAGTTCAAGGCTAGCTAGCTTCTTGTCCACAAAAGCAAATGCATACAAACTCCGAACAAAGTCTTTAAAACTACATTGTGAGTTTTGTGTTTTAGGTTGAATGTATGAATTTGCTGATACTGAATTTTGTGGAAACCTTGTAGGGTATGATCTGATGAAAATGCCAAGCTTCTGAAGTATCATGCGACTCAGATCCAGTTTGTCTGTGGGCCCACCACTTGGGGCATGGTCTGTGACCTCTCTGGCACAACACATGGGAACATTCTCTCTCACATGGAAACTGGCTGTTCTGGAAGGCAGCCACATGGAGGCTCAGGTTCTCCCACAGTGGTGTTCACACAAACTGGTGCTTTCTTTCTTTGTATTCAGAGTGGTGATGTTATCTAAAGTCTGCAAGGCCACTCCCAATCACTGGGTGCTCTAGAAGAGCCACATGGTACCTGGATATTTTGGTCAGAGTGTAGAAGGTGCTTTTCATTTTATATTTGTTATTTAAAGAGGAAAGTCCTTTACAAGTGCACACACATATAGAATTCACAGAAATGCATGCATATCATCACACCTATGCTTTCTAATGGGCTCTCTTACTTTTGATGAGGATCACCTTTCTATCCATTCTTCCACTGCAGCCCTCATTTCCAAGTGGCCCTCCACAACTGTGTGCTCCTTCACATTACCCTCTGCTCCTGGTTCTATCAAGACCCAGCATACTCATCTGATCATAGGGTCACATGTACACACATATAATACTATTGGCTTTTAATAATTACATCCTGCACTTGCACTGCCCGTTTTAGATTGTATTAGCTTAGCATGCTTGGGAACCCAGCTCAAGTCAACATCTCCGGCTCTGATGCCTTCTTTTGAGCAACTGTACAAATGTTTGTGGTGTATTATATTTAATCAGCTACTCTCCCTGTTTGATGAGCAGTCATTTTTCTACCCAGTTCTCTGCTAGGATAGAGAACAATGCAACAAACACCCTCGTATGTGGGTCTTCACACTCTGGCGTTTTTATTTGCATGGCAGGCTGGTGAGGCAGAGTATGTGGTGGTTTGAGTAAGAATGACCTCCATAGGCTCATAGATTTTATCACCAGAGAGTGGCATTATTTGAAAGGATTAGGCAGTGTGGCCTTGTTGGAGGAAGTGTGTCATTGTTAGTGGGCTTTGGGGGTTGAAAAGCTCCTGCCAAACCCAGAGTCAGTCTCTCTCTCTCTCTCTCTCTCTCTCTCTCTCTCTGCCTAGGGATCAGGATGTAGCTCTCAGCTACTGCTTCAGCACCTGTCTTCATGCCACCATTCTTTCCATCATGATGACAATGGACTAAACCTCTGAAACTATAAGCAAGCCCTCAATTAAATGCTTTCTTTTATAAGAGTTGCTGTGCTCATGGTGTCAATTCATAGAAATAGAAAACAGACTAAGACCGTGTAATTATAATTTCATTAGCTATTCCCAGATGGCTTTGTTAAAAGTGCTGTTAATAGGTTGAATTTGTCTGTCAGTGACAAATGCGGGCAAAGCATATCTCTGAATTCTCCACCTGGCTGCATGTGACACAAGATACTCCCAGATCCTGATCAGCTTGAAGAGCCAGTGGGCCCCTAAATGCACCCCAAGGGGCCAGTTCCCCCTTACCTGTTGTAGCTGTGGATCAGATCAAAAATCATCATGTCTGTGGTGTTGACAAACTTGCACTGGACCGGCATAAACTCCCCATCTGCAGAACACTGGGGTGGTGACTTGTCTCCTACCCCATGGAGGAGACGACGGTTTCTTATCTCACAGCTCTTTGGACCTAAACATTTTGATACAAAGCTGTTCAGTTCTTATGCATGTGTAGGTATGCATGTAGGTATGTGTGCTACCCATGTGACCCAAGGAAACCCACCAGTGCCCAAAACAGGCCACCAGAGGCTCACAAGCATTTGTTGAAATCCTGTTTGGGCTTGTAGTTATCAACCAGCAAGCAAGGATCTGTGGCATGAGCTAAGTTATGCAACTGCCTCTGTGACGTTTTTCCTCTCCCTCAGGACCAGGCACTCTGTGGATTGTCAGGTGTGAGATCTGTGGGGAGCCAAACTGTTGCCTACCTAGGGATTCTGGTGCCCATGACAGTGACACTTACACCGTGTTGGCCTGCCCAGCTGGCGGGTGCCATACACCTCCATCCCCTCTGTGTCTACACACCAGCACTGCTCTTGCCACAGGTCACACTGCACTGGTGCATAGTCCCCTGAATCCTGGCACTGAGGGAGGTAGAGAGCATCTGTGCTGTTACGGTAGCTGGTCAGCAGGATCAGTTGCTTGTGTAGCTGGCAGAAGGACAGACCTGGGGGGATAAGAGAAGCATTAGAGGAGGTCTGTTGGGGAGCACACCACATTGGGATCAAGCCAAAGAGGACCCTTCATCCTTGAGGGACACTCATTCAGACATTCTGAAGGCTCTGACATCTTGGGAACCGAATCAGAGTGAGATGGCTCTCTCTAGTGCCCTGGCACTGTAGAGGAGCTCCCAGTATGGTCGATAGAGTGTCTGAATCAGAATTTCTGTGGACTGTCTGTGTTGCCTGAAAAGCTGCTTCACTACTCAGCACTTCTCTCCCTCTCTACAAGTCAGAAGACAGCTGCCTCCCTCCAGATATAGGAGAAAAAGCCACTTTGTGTTTGCTTCTATGGAATAGCTTCCATGCACCAGACTTATCACGTAGCAAATTTTCACATGGATGAGGCAAGTTCTCCATTCATTTTGCAGATTGGGGTTGGGTGTGTGTAGATCACAGAGAACAGGTGACTTTGGTCAAGGTCATGATGTCAGAGAGTGTGAAGGGCCATCAGGGTCCCCAAACCAGCCATGCTGGCCACATAAAACCAGAGACTCAGATAAAACTGTCGTCTACCCACTGAGGAAGAGCTTTCCTTTAAGCCTTGCTTTTACCATTGGATAAAACTTTGCAGAGAGCTCTGACCTGGCTTAGAACCCTGCAATGTCTACTGATCATAACTGACTCAGTGCAGGGCACAGTGGCTGGCTCATGGGAAGCCCTTGCTAGCTACTAGCTAGGCTTGAGTGTCTGATATGATTTTCAGAGTGGTATTTAGGATATTTGCATATTCAATGATGAGGAGCCAGTAGCTCTTAGGGAGAGTTGCCTAATTCACTTACTTAAACCTAGTCTTGTCTCTAGATGATATAAGTCCCAGTGTAAGGGCCTCTGTCCCACTGGGTACCCCTTTGTTACTTACAAGCGGCTGGCCTCCCCAGCTGCCTGCTACCAGGTACTTCCTTGCCATTGGCATCCACACACCAACAGGACTGGCCATCATTTTGGCATTGAACTGTCCTGAAGAGAGAAATACCATGTGATGTGCCATAATGACTTCCTGAAGCCACGTTCTGGTTCCAGTTCAGTGAGACCAGGGGCTAGCAAGTCACAGAGGAAAGCCAAATCAAACAAGGCCATGGAGTGAGTTCCTAGGGTCAGTGGGTGTGGGTGGGTGCTACACTGAGAGTTACAGGGTGACCTGGGGTAGAAGGTGGCTGGGTAGAGGGGAGAGGATATGTGGATCTTCCTGGAGACAAGGGAGGCCTGAAACTTCAGAGAGAAACATACACAAGGCTGGCAATAAGGGGGGGGGGCTCCTTAACCCCTCCCTCACAACCCTGAATTCCCAGAGATCCTGAGTAGAATTAGACAGTTGTTTGTGCTTATGGGAAGCTTGAGTAAGAGACAAGCAAGGAGGGTATTCTAGAGCTAGAGATGGGGATTCTGCATATGACTCCACAGCAGAGGGGAATAAAGTCTTTTGATCCATAGGGAAGAGCCGTTTAGATCATATGACCTCACTCTACATGGTCAAATAGAGTCCCAGGACCCAAGATGTGTCAGGGTCTTGCAAAAGCCCCTTTCGAAGCAGAGCTCTCTGGAGGGAAGTAGCCTAGCATCCCTGTGAAGCTACAAAAGCAGGGTCAGTCAAGTAACAGGCAGTTCCTGCTTTGCTCTACCAGGGAACTGAGGGGTGGGTGCCTGGGAGCACCCTTACCTTTATTTAGATTAGACTTTACTAAAAGGCCTTACAAACTATGTTGTAAAGCAGTTAAGATAAAGCTTCAGCAAGAATTAAGGGGCTGTCAGTAACAACAAACCATCTGTATGTGAGGACAGAGAAGGAGCCCTCTCAAAGGACAGCATAGCTCAGGAATCTGAGGAACTGGGTGGATATAACAGGGGATTACAGGGACAAGATGTGAGAGGTTCTTTAAGGTACTTTAGGACTCTGGAGTGCCTACGAAAGCCAATCTTACTGGAAGCTTCCATCTTCCGAGCACTGTGGAACATATTCAGCATGCTTCAGAAAGGACCTCTCCCTCTGCAGCTCACAGGGACGGAGTGGCTGTGCATCCACCTGGTACTCTATGTGAAGGAAGCGACACATAAGAAGAGTGCTGGCCTGGTCCCCCTCAAGACGGTCTGTATGATACAGACACACAGCCTTTATCTTCCCAGCCTTAATGACAGCTGTTAATACCCATGCCCAGGGCACAAATAGTTCATTTAATCATTTGTATTCTCTCAGATGCTGATGGGAATATCTCCATTCTCCAAGATTCTTAATCACCACTCCACCAAGTCGTAGGTCTGGGACCTTCCTGAAGGACCAGCTCTCTGAACCTCTTTCATCTGAATACCAAAGAGTAAATATCTAGCCTCTGGGCATTTGTGAGATTAGATGAGATCAGCATGCTCATGGGCCCTGGCCAGAGCCTGGCTGAGTTGAGCCCCATGCCAGAAAACTCCCTCCTCAAACCCAAGGCCTTAGCCTTAGAACTTACCAAAGATATTGGTTGCCACCAGGTACACTGAGCTCAACAAAGTAAAGACCCACAAGATCAGAGCCATCTTCCTGGCCCCTCCTGGGATGAAGGGGTAGGCGCAGTGTCCCATCTGAGTCCCCTCATCACGGAGCCTTTATAGCATAGTGGCAAGACTAGTCTCATGTTCAAGGACATTTGACAGGGCAGTGACTCACCTTGTTTTCTTTGCCAGGAACTCCCTCTCCTTGAGTCTGCTCTCCCTAAGAACACTTGAGTGGTCAGTAGGGTGACCACTCCAGGCTGTGGGGACAACAAATGGGAGTATGGCACTAAAATTCTTCTTTATAGGCAAATGCCAAGGTTCTACATCCTTGGGGTGACAGAGTTGGTTTGTACTACTGTGAAAGATGTAATACCTTCTCTTTTCCTCCTGACTCCCTCACTGCCTTCTCCCCCTCCTCTCCTCTCTCCTATCTTCTCCTCTCTCCTTTTCCTCCCTCCCTCCCTCCCTTCCTCCCTCTAGTATTGTTTTTAGAACCTAACATCTGTAGGCACTATTCTAGAAAATGAAGCCATAGCAGAAAACAAAACAGGAAAATTCTGCCCTCATTAATATTGACTTTGAGAATTTTACTGAAGGAAGCCAATTACCTCACATACCTACTCTTACATGCATGAGCGTATACGCATATATACACACCTTTCTCTGCACCCCCCCCCCCCGCCTTTCTGGGGACTAAGACCTGCTAAGTTAGCAGAGGCAGGAAGTGGGATTTTCTCACACATAAGGCTCACATGTCCCTGCACTTTCTCTCAGGATCAACTTCCCTCCTTCCCAGCTGCCCTTGTGTAACCTATGAAAAAGAAACTTATTCCTGAGCCCTAACTTCCTTCTTAGAAACAAAGCTGAGAAGACAGCCCATGCATGCCAACTTGTCTGCAGGGTCTCTTCAAGAGAGCAAATAAAGAATTGAGGGGGTGGCTCATCCATGTCATTACCATTGTTGTAATTATTTTTCAATGTGCAAAGGGCACTATTGTGCCAGGTAATGACAAATACACAGAGCAGCCCAGCAGAACAAAGGGCAGAGGCCAGTGAATGATGTCTTGTCTCACCTGTGGAGTGGAGGAGGAGCAGGTCAGAATCTGAAGAACAGTGTTCTTAGAAAAAGGAAGGAGAGTTGTAGGAAGAGGGCATGTCTCCCACTGGGTGGACACCAAGGGCTCACTCTCTGCACTGGTTTAGAGTGAGGGGGTGTGTTGCAGAGGCCAGGCTGGTTAACTATGGTTTTCCCAGTCTTGGACATAAGTATCCAATATTGGCAACTGTGTTAGCTTCCTTGGGCTGCCATCACAGAGATTGTGGAGGTAGTGGCTCACACAATGGGCAAGCTTCTTGTCAAAGTTCTGGGGGCTGGAAGATTGAAACAAAGGCACCAGGGTTGGTTTCTGAGGCTCCTCTCTGTGGCTTATGGGTCACTGGCCAATCTCTGTCTTCATGCAGTATTTCTCTTCTGCATGTCTGGGTCCCAGTCTCTCCTCCTGAAGACACAGCCACAAGAGCCTTATTTTAGTTTAGCTATTATATCAAGACCCTGCCTCTAAATATAGCTGTCCTGATAGAAGGAAGACTCAACATTAGAATTTAGAGTTGGGGTTCACAAATCAACCCTGAACACTTATGTATGTTCCGTTTAGGAGACAAACTGAGTGCAGGGTTAAGATACGTAAGAAATCCTGCTCTTGCTACTTTCCTGGCTAACTGTACTTTCAGGCTTTCCCTGTAACCTCCTAGCCTCCATCCAGGCTTCTCCACAGAACCTCAGGTCCCCTCCCTCTGGACATTTCACAAGACTGTTCTGGTTCAAATACTTCCTACATTGATGGTTTAGCTGTGATTGACAGTCTGAGATCCTTCCTAGTCTTCTCTCTCTATAGTGGATATCCTTCAAATCCTGGCAGGCATTCCCCCCCCTCCCCCGTTGTATCTCTGGATCCTCACAGCCATAGCCTAGCAAGGCAGAAGAGTTCCTGCCTGAAACTCAGGGGGGTCTTCTTCACTGGCTGCAGGGACAATCCTTCAAAATGTCAGAAAATTCAAACCCAACAGCCAGGCATGAGACTCAGGGAACCTAAGTGCAAGGAGGCCCTGTCACCCCAGAAGGTTGGAAGGAGAACAACTAAGACAGGTTTCCAGCAAAGATGTTTCAAGGAGCTGTGCTGTTATGTCCTGAAAGAAACTCAGGAGGAAGAACTCCCCATGCCCAGAGCCTGCTGTAAGGACTCTAGTGACCCCTTGCTGTGGAGGCCACCAGCACCTTTCCTGTAAGAGCAGAACATCTCTGTGCAGCCCCAGCATCTCTCCATTTGCAGATTTTTCAAGGCAGATGTGTCTTATAAAGTCAGACATGGTGGCGAAGAGGTTTTTCACAGACCCACTGCTCCTCCTGCTTCTCATCGTGCAGAGGTTAGCCAAGGCAGGCTGAGTGCTTAGTCACTGTGTCTGGCTCTGACTCTGAGAAGCAATGGAGTGTAGATGATAGGGTCTGGTCTTCATCGAAGTGTCTTTGCTCCACTGGATCTGATGCTTTAGGACCTTTGAGCACAGCCCATGAAGCAGGATTTAAGAGGGCTTTGGGGGAGAGGGGCAGGTGCTCTGAGCCCAGACTCACTTGAGAGACCACTGAAGTGGGTAGTTGTGCTCAGTATTGGGCAGAGCAGTGTGGGCTTCAGTCTGCACCAGAGCTGGTCTGCCCCACCAGAAGAGGGCTTCTCTCTACCAGGCAGTAGAGCAAAGCAGAGCCTTCAGTATCCCCCCCATGTGAAGCTGTCTCCTCACCGTGACTCAGCTTTCCACCTCTGCTGTACCTCTCTCCATTGAGACCCAGAGCACAGCTTCCACAGTAACACCATCAGCTTTCATGTCTGGCTAAGTCCTCTATCACTGGCAGAGGGCTCTTCCTTACTCGCACAGGGACTCCTTGGTTCTGAATGCAATGGCTTAACTTTCCCTTCTGTTTCCTTCTTTCCCTAACAAAGGATCTCTGTGCATAATTAGACATGCTGAAGATGTGAGGGATCACAGCCATTGGGGTCCACTGGGAAGTATAACAAGTGGAGCCTCACACACAGTCTTCCAATGCCTATATCCCTCATAGGGAACTGCTTACTAGCCCTCTCTTTCCTACTTCCTTCTGCCACAGGATTGGTATTGCTGGGTCCTATGCTTCCTCTGGAACAGCTTCTACCCCCTTTTCCACATACCTGTCATGTGACTCAAAACCACATCCTTCCTTCTCTTGGGTCACCTAGGCAGTAACAAAACTTTTTTGCACTTTATTTCTATATCCATAAAAATGGGGTTGAAATGTTTTTCCCTGTCCCTCATAAGTGTGGCTTAAACTGCAGATATCACCTTCGAACAAACATAAGAAGACCCTGAAAAATTCTTTTCTTCTCTCCTTTCAAATGAGTTTCCATGTTTACAAGTTGGAGCCTTTGCTGAGTGGGGCTTGTACTTGGGGCACATTTCCTGCTGTGGAAACGTGGAGAACAAGATGTTTCTCTTTTTTGTTTTGTATTGTTCATTTTTTTTTAAAGACAGAGTTTCTCTGTGTAACAGAACCCTGGCAGTCCTGGACTGGCTTTGTAGACCAGGCTGGCCTCAAATTTAGAGATCAGCCTGCCTCTGCCTCCCTGGGATTAAAGGTGTGTGCCATCACACCTGACCCAAGAAATTTCTCTTTCTTAACTATACAGCTTCTTTTTCTTCACAAACCCTGGCAGCAGCTTTTAACTTGGCCAAGCTCTTTTCTTCTGCAAACTGCACTTTTTCTTTTAAATCTTTCTGTCCAACTCTTGGCTCCTCTCCGTTGTAGACTTGAATAGGAGTAGCAATCCATACCCACACAGCAGCCTAAATACTCTGCTTTCTTAAAAAATTCCACCAAAGACATTAGTCAGGTTTTAAAATTTTGTTCTCATTGAAGTTCTTAGGACAAGTGTAGAATACAGCCAGAATCATCTGTAGACCCCTTCTCAATCAGTTCTTTGTTTCCTTCTGAAACCTTATGAGCTGGGCCTCCCTTGTCTCTGTTCTTTCAGGTTTGTATTCCCCAAGCTTCTACCAAAGTGGTCTATTAATGTCTGCTTAAAGTAAGTAAGTACTTTCCAAGCCCAAAGTTCTAAATTTTTCCACCTTCCTCCCACAAACCCAGTTTCAAGTTCTTCTATATTCTGTCCACAAATCCAATTTCAAAGACCAAAAAAGCACATGGCCCTGTTTATCCCAGCAGTGATCCCAGTTTGTGTAGCAGTATTTTGAATTAGTTAACTCTCTCAGTTGCTATGATAAAATACTGTGATAAGTGCAACTTAACAAAAAAAGGGTTTGTACGAGATTATGTCTGCAAAGTCCAAGGTGCAGGGAAGATATGGCAGCAGAGTGAGGCAGCCAGTCAGATCACGTCAGTAATCAGAAAGCTCAGTTCCTTTCCTCTTTTTTTTTTTTTTTTTTTTTTTTATCTAGCCAATGACCCTTCCCAGGAAATGATGCCATCACATTTGGGATGGGCATTCCTACCATAACTAATCACGATAATCTCTCATGGGCATGCCCAGAAACTAGTCTCTTTGATGATAGCTGTTGTGAAGTTGACTATTGATAACAACTATGACAATCTACCCAGGTGCTTTTGTCAAATCAAATAATGATAATTACATGGATTTATTTTGCACTCTTCCCTCCCAATAATTTATGCTATTTTCCTGTTGATGTCAAACTGTCTTAACTTCTAATACAGTTTGAATTATTTTTAACCTTTAAAAATATTCTGTCAATTCTACTGTTATATCCCCCTCTCATCACACACACACACACACACACACACACACACACACACACACACACAC
>CAJQZJ010004888.1:15004297-15018396 GCA_907164525.1 Lophiomys imhausi | reverse complement strand
CACACACACACACACACACACACACACACACACACACACACACACACTTCTGCATTTCTGTACAAATTTTAGGTAAATAAAAAAGGGATGAGAAAATATTAATATTTCCCAATAATGATAAAGCCTGAAAACAAAGACCAATGTGAGAAGAGGAATATAAAAATATAGAAAAGCTTCTTTTTTTAATTTATTTTTTATTTCTTCAAGGTACATCTCCATCGCAATCCCCTCCCTACTCCCCCTCCTGTCCCACCCTCTCACCCTCTTCCCCCTCAACTCACCCATCCCCTTCTTTTTTTTTAAGTTTAAGGTATACCCCCCCAACAGCTCCCCCTTTCAGTCCAACAAAAATGGCTCTTTCTCTTGTAACAATAAATACAATACAAAACAACAGAAATAAATAGGCCACAATTATGAGAGTTATATGGCTTAGCATACATTCCCAATGTCCAGTCCATACGTATTTGGCACCTGACTTTAACATTCTACTATCTAACCATCTCCATGAGTCTCAAATTCTGTATCTAACTCAGCTTTCATTCTAACTTGCATCACAATTTTAAAAACATCTTAGATTCAGAACACCCTCTTAATTCCTAAACAAATTTAACTATGAGATTCTAGCTATCTAGCCTTCAACCACCTCAGAGACCTGAGCTTCTTTTTATAAGATAAACTAAAAATAATAAAGTATAATTAATAAAATGTTGGTAGTGGCAAACAGAGCAAAAAAGAAAAAGGATTGGCCAATAATGAAAAAGTACATCAACAAAATTAGGTGAATTTATGAAAAGGCACAAAAATAGAGGCAGGTTTTTCTTTTAATACAGTAAAGGCTGCTAAAAGTGAGTAAGGGGGGTTGAGGCAGTGATGTTATGTACTCTAAATGTTAATTAGTCTGCTCTCAGAGGCCTGCTTGCTATGGCAGGCCATAAGTGCACCAAGGGATGCTACTAAATGCTGCAGCCTGTATTGGGTAGAAGAGAGGTAGGTGGGGCTAAGGTGTGTGTGCTTGAGGAGCAGAGAGGATTATGGGAAGAAGTGAGGAGGAGAGAGGAGGAAAACATGTTGGAGTAAATGGAAAATCATTCCATGTGACCTGGAACATCGGCATAGTATGGAGAATAACAGCCTAGGGGACGTATGTATATTATACAGGGTTTTATTTGGGGAACAGAATTATAAGCTAGTTTAGATAGGCTAAGATTGAACGATCCAGGCTAAGGCTTGTTAAAATTCATCAGGTGTCTGAGTGTGATCATTTATAATGGCGGGTTAAGGATTAACACCACCTACCAATAAACTATAATTTAAATACTTGTAAATAATTCAATTATTTCGGCAGGGGCGTTAAAAGTGTTAGAGTGACTTCTAAGTTCTCTAGAATTTAAGACTGTTTCATGGACAGGTCAAGGGAAGGGTAGTTGAAGTTGTTGTGTCTGCACCTCACGACTGAAGTCCACCAGAGAGCCATGCCCACTTAAGTAGCTTCCTTTATTTGTGTATGAGTGAAGCTACCACAGTAGAGACTTAAATAGGCCTAGGATCTGTCTTGGCACTTTTAAAAAATCTCTATGTACTGATCAACCTGTTGCAAAGTGAATATGGATAACAAGTATAATTCTGGATCCTTCCTTCCTTCCTTTCTTTTTCTTTCTTTCTTCAGGTTACATCTCCATCACAGTGCCCTCTTTCCACCCCTCCCAGTCCCACCCTCCCACCCTCTCACCCCCTATCCTTTCCATCCCACTCCTCTGGAGTGGATTTGTCCCTACATAACAGTCCACCTCCCCCAGTTCAGCAGTCATCTGAGGGCCAAGAGCCTCCTCATACACTGGGGGCATATAAGGCAGCACCACTAGGGCAAAGTGTCTCACTGACAGGAGGCAGAGACTTGGGTTGAGGGACTTAAAATAGTTGGTCATCCTGACATAACTCTTCTGGATCTTTCAATTCTCAAACTTCAGCAGTGATGGGAAGTAACTGGTTCCAGAGGCTTATATCTGCCAATCTTAGACTCAGGGTTGTCAACCTCTAGAGTTATTTACTCCCAGCCATGAAAGGCAGAGCTACTTTTCCCTGTGTAGTTCATGGTCTAGGCAGACCTTCTTATCACCTATGCTTTTCAGCTTGCTAGCACTCTCCACAAGGCCTCCTAAGGTTGTCCTTTATCTTGGAAATGTAGCAAGTTAAATTCAGGCTGATAAGTGATTGTCCCTTCAATTTTCAGGTAACTAAGACAGCTCCGTTTTAAACAAGTTCTCTAGATGGCATCCATTAGTGATGGAATGGGATTCTTTTCCACTACTGATCTGACTATAAGAGTATTTACTGTCTTACCAAAATGCAACTAGATTTAAGGCTTGTAAGGACTATAAATGTGTCCTAAGGGTAGGACTGTTAGTCTTTTCACCAGCACCACATGGCTTAACTTTCTGATGAGGCTTCTGCTTCCCCTCTTTCTACCAGGGAGTTTACTGCTGGATACTTAGTTTACTTCTCAGCACATTGCCCATCTTTTCCTGCACACTTTTAAAGTGGTCTATCAACACCTTCATGGATTTCCAAAGTTCTCAACCAGATAGCATCCATTTTTCCTTATTCTGACTCTTCTTCACAAACACACATGTAGGCAGCTACATGTCATGTTAATTAGAGTCTGTCATGTTATCTCGAAGCTCATGTCCTTTTAAAAATGGTAAACAACAAAACCACTGGGATACATCAGATTCAATTGCATACATTTTAAAATGTTCTAAGTGACTGGATATAATGTCAATATTTGTAAGTCGGAAATTAAAACACACTACAGTTAGGATAAATTTAAAAGGACAGAATCATAGCCCTATTGTTCATGGCAGTGTCCTCAATTCTGCTAATTTGCTTTCTCCTTCCCTTTCCATTCCCCTCACCTTTCCCCTGCTACTGACTTGTTCAGATTTTGTTTCTAATAAAGTACACTCGGAAGACTTGTATTGAGCTCTACTTTAGAGAGAACAGAAATCGGAAATTACAATGTCTTAAATTTTTTCTGGAGGTTCTCGTCAAATTTAAGAAAACACTGTTTCAATAAATATATATCTATTTCCCTTGCCTATCACCTACAAGTCTAATTATCTGCCTTTCTTTGGTCTTTTTAGTTAGGCTCTCACTAGAAAGTGCTCCTGCCTCCATTATCCTGTAGAGCATGATCTTATTTTCTTTCCAACTCTAACCATGTTAACTTAATGGTCTGCACAGAGATGACACTCAGTGACCACTGATTTCTAATTTATTTCATAAGTTTCTTAGTACTTTAACTCTCAAAGCAAGTTAGGTATGTTCTCATTTACAGACAAGGAAACCAAAGCTCAGAGTAATCACACTCCTAATAAACCAACAGGAAAACTGAGATTACAAAAACTGTGCCTGTTCCAGTATAGTGGCAGAATTCCTCTCAAGCTTGATACCATACAGGAGCCTTTGGCAATGCACTGCTTCTCATTTAGGGAGATAGTCAAGATGGGGTATTTGGATTTACAGAGACATAAACAAGTGATGGTCTTTCACACAGAAATGTGTGGAGGCCAGAGACAGAAATAAGCACAATTGTAATAATCAGGCTCGGTTGCCATGAATCTGAGAACAGGCTAGGTCAGCTTACACATGTTCCACATAAAAACCCAACAGAGTTTGAATTATTCCTTCAGGTTTCACAGTAGAAAACTGAAATGACATTATCATCCAAGGAGCACATGCTACACAAACCATGAAAACCCACTTCTTACCCAGAATATGGCTGAATATATGTATAAACCTCACCATGCTTATTTAGAAAATGATTGTTCTTACCTGTCCTCTGAAAGAGTTAATTCAGATACCATGGGAAGCATTGCCATGCCTGGCATGGAACAGATACTTATTAAGTATAATTCTCTAGTCTGCCAGTAACAGTTTTGAAGACTCAGAATGAAAACAAAGCGAGAATGAAAGAGGCAAGCAAAACTGCCTCATTAACTCCATGACCTTACTTACGATGAGCTTCCAACAGGCTTGAGGAAGACAACATCATTGCTTTGAGGAATCACTACCTGTGGATGAAATAACTATTAAGCGTTGACTCTGCATGTTAATTGTAGACTGGAAGGATGTTATTAACCAAGACAGTGACAATGGCAGCAGATTCAGTTTATTGGGGAGGAAGTAGTATGCTTCAATTTGAACATGTGAAGTATACACATTTGGTATGAACATTGAGTTGAAACAACTGAAGAACAGGGGTTTTACCTGAAATCCTATTATTTCAGGTAAAGAATAACAAGTTCCTTTAAGGAGAAAGCACATTACTTCAACAGTCAGTGGAATCACAGACAACCACTAGGAAGTACAAATTAGATTTGCTAGAAAATATTGGAAGCCTTCCACTAAGGCTCATTCTCTCCTGACTGGCAAATGAAACATTATCTTTGAAGAAAATACCCTCTCCAGTTCATCGCTTACATTTCAATACAATGATTTTAGGTAAGACTAAAAGGAAAAAGATATCTTACCCAACATTTCTCACAATAGATCTGCTTCTCCAAAGTTAATTCATTCTCTCAAAGAAAAGTTTGGCCCCCTAGCTGCTAACAGGCCTCAACCAATTATTGGCAGGTTCTATAGTAACTGGGTGTATGAACATAATCTGATAAATTCTTTAAAGATCTAAATTTAAGAATCAGCTTTCTTATTCACTGACAAATAAGCAGAGCAGAACATTTAACATTCCATCAAAGAAGCACTCAATTTGTTCACTGCTAACAAAATGATCAAATTTTAAGATACAGGTTTAATGTTCATTACTGGAAATGCTTAGGAACAAAAATGTATTAGATTTAGTGTTTTCTTGGATGCTGGAATCTTTATTTTTAACATGACACATTTCTTTGCATGTTGAGAATGAACTTCACTACTGTTTTGTGTACTTTTTAAAGACATAATTTGAAGATAGTATATACACTCCATTTTTAGTGAGCCTGCATTTTGACAGTGACCCTTCCACATGAGGTGAGATGTGTCCACTTGGGGAGTCCAGCTGGCACTCCACCTTTGAAATGTTTCAGACTGTGTTGGGGGCACTTCGTCTGTACTACAACCCTGTGCTTACTTTCACCAAGGTCACCAGAGCTGAGAAGCTGAGTATCACTGAATGCAGAGCTCATCTGCATATATGAAAGAATCAAGGCAACAACACTATTCGCAGACTAAGAACATTACTGGCTCCATTTCTGAAAAGCAGACAGACATAAATTCAATGTCTTCAGTTCAATAACGATTGAAAATTTTAGAGCCATTGTTTTTAAACACAAATCAACGATATAGTATCAATCTTAAAAGACACACATTAGTAACTTCACTCCACACATGGGTTATAGGAACTAATTTTTACTTTAATATGCAAATTTAAACAACTACCCCACAATGACTTTGCTAAAGCCTTCATCAGTAGGATCTTTGACAAAGTTTAGGTATCACAAGTTAATTACAGAGGACTACATTTTATGTATGGTGATCTTTGGCACATTTGTCAGTTGAAAAATCTCAAAAGGCAATAAAAGTTTCTCAATGTTTTGCACATTCTTTTAATCTTCACATCAAAACATAAGGCCGCAAAAAGGCAAGCTGAAATTTTAGGATACGTGGAATATTTTTAATAGAGTTTTACATACAGTACCTTACATATAGAACAGTGTGTTTTCAAATTTAAATAATATCTGAATGTACAGTGGCATGTATTTTATTCAAAGATAAATTCAAGTTCACTGTCTATCAGTTCTAAGTGCGTTTATACAGATTGCTAGAACTGATAAAACAGAATGAGGCAACATATATTCAAGTGTAATGCCATCAAATAGCCTCCTCTTAACAGTCTTCTCTTCCTCCTTTTAAAAAAGTTTCAAAACCTATACATACACTTTTAGTTTTTAAAAAACAGCCTGCTAAAAGGTAACATTTTATGTTAACCACCAATTTGTATAGTCTATAGTAATAAAACTAGATATGTGTGATATAAATATGTATTGATTATGTACATATGTACGATGACTATTTAAACAAACATACTCACGCATACCTGTGCATGTAGCACTGGGGGTGCACACAACTCGCACCAGGACTGGCAGACAGTAGGACCTAGGCTCAAAAAAAATCCAGCAAGAGCTGAGTAAGCAACTTAGTTGCCTTTGGTTTCATAAATCTGTCCATTTGTGATCAAAGCTAAAATTTTGAGTGTATATTTATATTTTAAAATAAAATATGTCTTCAGAAATGAAGCTTTTCCAGTATTTCACTACTCTCAGTTAAAAAAAATCCATAGCCACAGATTATTTTGCTATTTTTGTCACTCTTCATCCCAGCTGAGGTTTAGAGTTTTTTCAAAAGGCAAACACCAAGTGTACCCAGGATCAAATGTATGGTGAAGCCTGGATACTGCCACCCACATACACAGAGCACATACAGGTTTGTATGGGTTAATGGCATTGCGTATGGCAGGTGGAAGGAGTCCTGCAACAGTCAAATCCTCTCTCCAGCAGTATCAACATTTGGCACATTGGGCCCTTCTGCAAGCCACTTTGTTTTTAAAGACCACAATGCCCACAATAAATTCCAATTATTTGGTGGGTAAAAATACATTCATAATGAAGTTAGAATTCCACAATTGTTTCCCCCAAAGTGAGACTTCCTTGTCAGTTTTCTGATTAAATACATTCATCACCCAAGAAATAGCTCATGATCCTATAGAAGTTTAAATAACCTAAGTTTCTTTGCAGCTGGATCCAACTGCTAGAAGGCAATTCTCAGAGCAAACTTGTAGCACTCTCCAGAACTTGGATTTCCTTACAGTGTGGTTTTGGCCAAATGCTGGTTTATAAACATGGGTATCTCTTCTAAAACCTATATAAACACACCATAATTCTCTCCACAGGTATCTTGATCTTCATGAAAGCAATATTAGAATTCTGCCAATTCCATTCCTTTAGTACAGCTTGTACTCTATTCATTGATTCTCATCATAGATGACATTATCATTTGCAGCGTGATCACTCATTTTTTAATGTTAGCTTCCTTGATAAAGTTGTTCTTCATTATCCTTCCAAGATGTCATATTATTGATGTCACAAATCAGTAAGTGACCAAACATGAAGCTTTTTGACTATGCACTTAGGAATAAAAATGACTCATGTGAAGAAAGAAACGTTCTTGTCACTGAGTGTGTACTGTTATACAGAGCAAAGAGTTGCAATTTGTTGTACTTTGCCCATGTCAAGTAAGAGTTGTTTTATGTGGCGTTTAAGTTGAGGCAGTCTTGCAAGGGGATCTGGTGGTTCCAATTCCCCTGTGAAATCAAGCCAGCTTTCCAGAACTAGAAGAGAAGAAAAAAAGTTTAAATGGCATTGAGAAGAACAGCCAGAAGACAATCAATTAAAAAGACAGAATGGTGACCAAAACCAAGAGTTCACATTCCTCTTTTCAGAAGGCCAATATATTTAATCATTCCACCCACAACAGTTATAATCCTTCTGGATAATTTTCATCTGCTATCTCATACACTTTTCCCCCTGAAATACTGGGGATTGAACCCAGAGCAGGTGTTCAAACACTGAACTACATACCCATCCCTCACCACCCCACGTCACACACATATATATACACTTGATTAGTATGTCTTCTTCATTCTCTTCTGTAATAGAACAGTTTCCTGTGCCTGCTCAAATTTTCTACTAATTTAGATATAAATTATTTTTACTTCATTTTCCCCTTTGTGTGCATGTGTTTGTGCGCAGGACCAAAATTGTGTGTGCATGCCATGGTCAGAAGACAAATTGGACGCTATTCTAGACACCATCTACCTTTCTTGGAGACCAGGCCTCTCACTGGCCATGAGTGTTGCCAAGTAGTTAGGCTAGCTAGCAAGCAAGTTCCAGGAATCAACTTGCCCCCCACCTTCCAGCTCATCATTGCTGGGATTAGAAGTATATGCTTTCTCTCCTGGCTTTGATCTGCATGGCTTCTAGGGATCTGGACTTAGGTCTTCATACTTACAAAGTAAATGCTTTACTACTGAGCCCTCTCCCAAGGTCACATCTTTCTCATTAACAAAGGAAAGAGGAGCAGTTTCTCAGAGTCTTTTCCAGGATCACAACTTCATTGAAACATTAAAGAAAATGTATGTACGCAAGTTGAAACAAATATTAATGTAGAATTCAATTAATAAATTACATGTTCAATTTTTTTGGAGGGGGGAGGGGGATTCAAGACAGGATTTCTCTGTGTATCTCTGAGGGCTGTCCTGGACTCACTTTGTAGACCAGAGATCCACTTGCCTCTGACTTTTGAGTGCTGGGATTAAAGGTATGCACCACCAGGCCCAGTATGCTCAATTTTCATTGCTTCCTTTAAAAATCTATTCAAAAATATGGAATTGTCAAGATACATTTTCATTCCTTGAAAAATCTATAAAAGACAAACTAATTCTATCCAATCAAATTAAAAGCAAATGCAAGATGCTTCTGAAATAGGTATCTACTTCCTTTCTTAAGGGAGAGAAAAGTCAGAAGTACAGTATATATACCTCAGCACTGTGTGATACATAAAGTGAGAGGACTAAAGTAGAGGCAGGTTATGATCTATGAGGTCAGGACAAATAGTCAAAACAAAGGAAACATTATGGGGCTGAAAATCCAGGAATTCAACTTATTCCAGTTTCTCAAATATAGTATTGGGGGTATTTTATTCTGCCTACTTGTTAGTTTCTATGTGATGATAAAATTTACAAAAATATAAGAGAAAACTATTTGAAATTTTATACACAAATTTATAGTTTACTTGCTTAACTTGTAGGAGTTAATTTTACTCAATTAATATTAGCCAAAGTGGAAATGAATATGCTTATGAATATGCTGACTTTTAAGAAATATTCTTTAATGAAACTAGCCCAACCAAATATTGAGCTATGTATATGAACAGTATTTAATACAGATATATAGTAAGAATAAAACAAAACAGACAAGAAACCACTACTAAGGATAATACCCAGCCATCCCGTATTGATACTAGAACACCCTGTGTACGCTAAGTACAGTGTAAAGAAAAAGTGCTCAGCAGGCAGGCAGGGTATCTGTAGACTGCATCCTACAGCTTAGTTCCAAACACCTTCTCCATAGCAATACTACACATATAACAGTAACTACACTGGAGCTCTTGGCTACATTACCATCCACTTCTTTTTCTATGAGGTCCATCCTGCTGGTGACTTCATTCTGAACATTTTCTATGTGCGTAAGGAGATTTAGCTGCCACTGAAGATGCGAGTCTCCTGGGCCCTCCATGCCCTTTTTTTCATTATAAACAAACACTTTATTCCCTGAAGCTGGAATCTTCTCCAAAGGCCCAGTGGGAAAAACAGAATAAAACAAAACACAGAAAACTGGATGAAATGCTACTTCAAAATGAGAAGGATATAGAAAAACACATCACCCTACTTAGGTAGGCAAGGGTCAATCTGACTCTGAGAAAGTCTTTGGAGAAAATCCCTGCACACAATCAAATTCCATCTGGTGCTCTTCCAGAGTAAAAGTGTGCCTATATCCCTCCTCAATGCCTTCAAAGGTGTGACCCCCAGAAAGCTTCTGTAAAATGTGCTAAGTAAATGAAAATACTAACTCCATTCTATAATCGGGATGACTAGGTAAGTGGACCATTTTCTTTCTCAATTAATTTTAACTGGTAACATAAATGGGAGTGAGGGCAAAGGAATGAATGAAAAAAAAAATCAAGTAAACTGTCAAAGACTGGTTTAAAAGCCAGTTAATAGCAAACTGGCCTTTACTGTTGTGGTTACACTGAGGAGTTAATGGAAGAATATTTTAAAAACTTCAGAATGTGAACTGTTTAAAACATATACATATAAAATCTGGATTTAGATTTGCCAAAGGTAATTAACTTCATAGAAGGATATTAATTTGTCAAAATAATTTACCACAAGTTTCATGAACTATAAGCTTTCTAAATTCAGTTATGGTGATGATTATTTGATGATCAAAAAGGCCAGAATAGTAAAGAACTAGTTTTAAAGTGGCCTTGCTAATGGAAAACCAATAAAGCTTGAGGGCCCATTTTAATCTCAATGCTAAGCCCAACAAACAGGATACATATTTACAGACAGTTACTACATAATGGGATTGATATGCAGACAAATATTGCTACAGTGCAATGCTTTGTCCAAAATACATTAAAGGAAGACAAATTATGACACCATATATATTCAAGTGGTCCTCCACAAACTCATTTTCCTGATATACAATGTGGCTCATTAATTTGGGGAGACAGCTACATGTACTTATTAACTGAAAATTCTGGGGTAGCAGCTGAATGGATTATAACAACTCAATGTTTACATGGATAACATTCTGTGGTGGAGAAAAGAAAAAAAACCTCTTTAAACAGGTATTTCAGTATTAGCAAAGCCCAAGGACTAGGTGTGCTAAATTCCATCAGCTTCTTCTCTTGTTCTATAGGAACCATTACCTTCTCTGACATTCCATACTCTTTTGCTGAGTATAGAAGATGGCTTTTATCTCCCACACGGAGTTCCCCGTCTTCTTCAAAGCTACTAGCATCATCATCATCATCATCTGAGCTTCCATGATTTGTGAGAGACTGACACTCCTGACTAAAGCTTTGTGGCTTTTGATAGCTGTGTTCACTTGTTATGTAAGTTTCTTCCATTTTCATAGGAGGTTCTTTGTGGTTTTGTACATATTTCTTTCCCTCTGAGTTAGATGTGTCCTGAAGTGTTACTTTTTTCTCTGCTCCAGCCACTATCTGATCTTGGTCTTTCTTCTTTCCAGAACAAGCCCAGAGATGAAGGTCAGGATGATGTTTATTTCTTAAGACAAAAATGAGGAAATAGCACTTCAGGAAAAGAATGGCAGAAAGCTAAAAATTGCAATAAATTTGGTAACCATGTGAGAATGAGGTCAAAGGATCAAAAGGAATGCTATCCTTTAAGTTGACTGCTCTAGCATTTCATGCAAAATCCAAGTCTTTTCAGTTTTAAAGAAATAATACACAGAAAGTCAATAATGGCTTATAATCTCTCCCCCTAAATAACAGGTAGTATCTAAATGGTCTTGTTAAATAGGTTTTGGAGGTCAGACCCAGGGATTTCTCTTTTTCTTTTCTGTATCCTTCTTTCTCTCCTATGTAGGGGTGAAAATGCTTGAGAAAAAAATGGGATATAGACATAATATAGGAATGATAAAGAAAAAAGGGCAGATTATTGAATACGCTTATACCTTTGTATATTGATACAAAATTAAGATTACATTTGGCTAAATCAGTATTGATCTTTGTATATTGATGCAAAATTAAGATTATATTTGGCCACATTGGTATTGATCTTTGTATATTGATACAAAATTAAGGTGAACTTTTTTTTAAGGTATTGTACTTAGGTAAAGCTTAAAAATGAAATGTGAAGTTTTGGCCTTTTGTTAGCAACTGTCATCAACTGTTTAGGATTGTTAAGAAATGCAAACTAATGGTCATTCAAGCATGTCATTTTGTTAGGTACAAGGGCAGTCTATTACAGTTATTTTCTAAGTTAATCAGAAATCAAGTTGCTAAGAGACAAGCAACATTTGCTTATCCAAATATAAGAAGATAGGTGGTCTTCAAAAACCTCAAGAGATCTGCAGACTATGGCATTCAAAGATGTTTTCTTAAGATTTTTTTGATATCAGGACATGTCAGCTCCTGACAGCACCCCCATACTACTCCAAGGAGAAAATCAGCATCAAAGAATCTCCACTTGGAGATGGTTGAATTAGTGGCAAGCCTGTCACTTGGCAAGAAAAATCCCTTTCTTCAACTGTAGACAGACTGCTGTCCAAAAAGGACAAAACTTGGAAGCAGGTAAGTCGACAGCCTAGCTCTGCCAAGACAGGGTAGGCAAGTATTTCATAATTCCTGCTTTACAATCAATATCTGTTGGAGAAACAAGGCCAAATGGCTGAAGATTGATGCTGTAATGTATGGAGAGAAGTTGGGAACTGTCCAGCAGTCACTGGCATGTCATTTCTTAGTTTTGGAAGCTGCTTGGCCTTGCATTTCCTGTATAATCAGATTTATTTATCCCTTTCAGGTCTCTGACGTGGTTGAAGACTAGATAGCTAGAGTCTCATAAATTTTGAGTTGTTTAGGAATGTAGAGGGTGTTCTAGATCTAAGAAGATGTTTTTAAAATTGTGATGCAAGTTAGGATGGAAGCTGAGTTGGATAAAGAACTCATGGAGATGGTTGAATAGTAGAATGTTAAAGTCAGTTGCCAAATACGTATGGACTATACATATTGGGAATGTATGCTAAGCTTTATAATTCTCATAATTGTGGTCTAATTATTTCTGCTGCTTTGTGTTGTAATTGTTGTTATATGAGAAAGAGTCATTTGTTGGACTGAAAGGGGGAGCTGTTCGGGGGGAAAAGATATACCTTAAACTTAAAAAAAAAGGAAGCAGATGGGGGGGGTATGAGGGAGAAGAGGGTGGGAGTGTGGTACAGGTGTGAAATGAAGCTGCCTGGCTGAGACAACTGAGCAGTCAGAAGAGCAAGCCAAAAGCAAAGCAAACTCAGGACTCACAGGAAAGGATGGGGTTGGGGGGGGGGGCTCAGAATGCAGATGGGAGGACATGGCTAATCTTGGGAAGAATGAGCAGAACTGTTGGCATAATGTTATTGTGTGCTGTGTAAAGTTTTCTCTTGTATTATTCAAATGCTGATTTCTCTATCCCGCATATCTGGTATCAACCTGGACATGGCATTGTAATGCTTATTCTAAGAATCTCCTGTCTCAAGTTTGCGTAAACATTGTTCCTCATTTATTCTGTTTGTCAATAAACTCTAATCAGCCAAGAACTGAGCAATAGAGAGAATAGGGTGGGACTTCCAATTCCAGTGAGAGGAGGAGAAGAAGACTGAGTCACAAGGAGAGGTTGAGAAGGTACCATGAGGAAACAACAGACCAAGTATCATGAGGAATTTGGCTGGGAGGTAGCCAGATTAGCTTAGAGGATCAGAATAGAATAATAATGGTCAGTTACTGTGGTTTAAGCTAATGGAATAAATCATAGTCTTTCTATCTCATTATTTTAGAGCAAGTTGGATTAGAAGAGAAAACTGCTGTTTATTAAACTCATTCTACACAGAAAATTCATTTTATATAATATAGAAGGCTCTTTCCTTTATTCTTTAAACAACTCTGATCTGGCATTAGAAAGAAATGAGCACAAGGCCTCAATACTGTCCAGATATGTTTACTTAGAAGGACCTGGGCTTTCCTTAATGGAGAACTGTCTGCGCCTATAAAATATCATGATGCAAAGTAGCAAAGATGATCCAAAATCTGCTGTATCCTCACCCTTTCTGAGTCCATCTTAAGTTGACTGAAGAACACAACCTTTGTAGAATGAATTCATCTCACATAATTATCAGAGAATGAAAACACTCACCATACCAGCCACAGTTAGCTGTGTGCACAAAACATCACCTCTAAAATTTTTTGAAATAGTAGGATGTGAACTAGGTAGACAGAACTCGTCATTCAAGGAGTTATTCATTTTTCATTTGTCTCCTCTGAGATAGGGTTTCTCTGTGTAGCCCAGTTGTTCCTGGAACTCACTGTGTAGACCAGGCTGGCTTTGAACTCAGAGATCCGTCTGCCTTTGCCTCTAGAGTGCTGGGATTAAAGGTGTGTGCCATCAATGCTCAGCATTTTTCATATAGTAGACTTCTTTTAACTATCCTGTCTTCTGAAGTGTTACTCTAGACCTTCAAAAAACTACCTAATAAACTACCTTACAATCTGTGAAGAAACAGTTTTCTTTCTAAACCTCCTCCCAAATAAAATAATAATTAAAATAGCCTACCTGTATTTATTTTTTTGTTAGTTTGTTTTACATTTATGGTTAACAGATGGATGTTACAAGGTATGTCATTTTTTAGTTTTGGAAGCTGCAGGCCCTGCACTTCCTATATAATCAGATATATTTATCCCTCTCAGGTCTCTGAGGTGGTTGAAGAATA
>CAJQZJ010004888.1:14981295-14999297 GCA_907164525.1 Lophiomys imhausi | reverse complement strand
GAGGAGGGTGGAAGGGTGGGAATGGAGGGGGGAGTAGGGAGGGGATTATGATTGAGATGTAACTTGAAGAAATAAAAAATAAATTATTAAAAAAAAAATCTGTATCCAAATTTGTAAGAATGGGATTGCAGAGGTGGCTCACTGGTTAAGAGCACTTGCTGCTCTTACAGAGGATCTGGGTTCAGTTCTCAGAACCCATATTGTAGCTCATAACTATTTATAACTCCAGTTGCTGGGAATCAACCCTCTTCTTGCAGCTCTGCAGGCACCATGCCCACATGGTGCACATACATAAACACAGACAAAACACTCATATACATAAAATAAAAATAACTTAAAATGTAAAAGACAGCGTGTGATTCAGTTCACTTACTTTAGTATTCCTATCTTCAGCTGTAACCCATGCAGCACTTCAGTCACACCACAGACATCAGCAAGCAGATGATGTGTGGAAACTATCTTTTTGGCATTGAGATGAGAATAATTTTCTTTTAAAAAAGATAACCCATACATTCTTCCGTTATTCAACCACTCCTTATCATAACGATATTTTGCACTCCATCTCTGACCTGCAGATGAAGTTGACATTAAAGTCATAAAGGATTCTACTTATTCAGATCCCCCTTCCCACTAATGTTTCTCAGTGAGTAAGACAAGCTCTACCACTAAGAGTAAACTCCAAACTGCAGTAGATGGCATGCTGAGGAAGGGTGAGATGACAGAGTCTCTCAGCACTTCTACTGTGCCTGGACATTAGGACAAGGAACGCCACTGAGGGGTCAGTGGCGGTGACACCTGCCAAGGGAACCCTGATGTACTATTTTTAATTGTTATCTACTAGCTGATAGCTGGAAGAAACCACAGGTCTCTCTTTCACTAGTCTGCTCATATCTAAATGAAATAAAGCTACAGTTGACCAAGTAGGGATCCTGCCTTCATGACTATGATCTCACAAAACCCTACAATATCCTAGAGCTTGATGCTAGTACATATTGGATCCTCTTACAATTAGAAGCTCCTGTGTCTGTTTAATTATGAGGTGGATGAGTAATTTGAATCAGTCATTTTTCCAGTGTTCACAGATAGATGATATTCAATACATGCAACTGAATGAACAGTGAAAGTCTACATTTGTTATTGACATGCAATGAATAGCAAATGTCTATAATATAAACAAGTATTTATATTCATATAGCTCTAAATAATTCTCTTGTTTGTTTGCGTGTATGAGGCCAGAGATTATGTTTCTTTACCACTTTTCACTTCAGTTTTTGAGACAGGATCTTTCATGGAATCTGAAACTCACTGATTTGGCTAGAGTGGTGTGCCAGCAAAGCCCCAGGGGTAGCTTCTGTCTCTACTTCTACACTGCTGGGATTATAGGCATGTCCAGTTCTTTACATGGATACTACAGATCACAACACTGGTCCTCTGCTTGAACGGAAACCACTTTATGGACTAAGCCATCTCCCTATCCCTCTCTAGCTTCTTATATATTTTTTCCTTTATCTTTTCAGTGGGCATGAGAACAATTCACCTACCCAATAACTAGTGATTCTCTGCCTTGGTAGCTGAAACTATATTCTGCATGAAGAATGTGGTACTTAGCACAGAGGAAGGCATGACAAAACAAGTACAATAGATTGGGAGTCAAAAAGTTCAGCTTTCATTTCAGTGGTACCTCTTTAGGCACAAACATGTGACTTTCCATGTCCAGTTGCTTCATCAGGGAAATAAAAGATATATGGAATCCCATTTATTCTACAATGAACTGGGTATGTGGCACTATCCAAAATTTCTTCAAAACTCATCGGATGGTCAGCAGGCAATGAATATTGATGTCCACTCAAATCAGCATAAATAATCCTAGCTAGAAATCAATACACAAAAGTAGGCAAAAGCTAGCTACAGGAGAAAGTCATGGTCTCCCTTTTGGAAAGGTGTTCAGTGTGTCAGCACGTCTATATGAACTATGTTTGTGTAGGTGATCACTATCAAAATCACACTCTAACAAGCAAAAAGTATCTTCAACCCGTGTTATGGCAGAGGAGTCTAGCTAACCAAGAAGTGCAGGTGCTCTACACAGTGGCCATACTCTGGAGTCCGCGTCACACAACCCACACGGGGCGGAGGGCCTCACCCGGAGGGTCCCGACAGATGTAGCAGATGTACTGCTCCGGAATGCTGTCCTCCAGGAGCCCCATGCACACACTGTGTTGCCAGCACAGGCACTCTTCACACTGCAGAGAACAGAAGAGACCCATAGTGCTGGCTGAAACTACACCCTCAGACCAGGACAGAAATGGCACCCTCAGACCAGGACAGGCAAGGCAAGGACACATATTGCCGCCTTTAACTAGCTGGCCTGCTATCTTGTCCTGCCAGTTCAAGTCCCATGTGCCACAAGAAAAAGTCATGTTTAAGATGAATTTTATCATTGGAATAGTCAACTATTTCAAGAACTTCTTTATATCACATGAATATTCTTTAATAAATTACTTAAAAGAAATCCCCCAAGTGTTTCTCACTGATCCACAGGCAATTAAATCCTAAAAACACTTACTGAAGCAAATCTATAAAATGTCTGAGCAAGGACACTTAAGGTAATACTCCTGTAGTAAAATTCTAAGCACCTTTATTTGAGAATACCACTGACCAAAAAGAAAGTTGGTTACTTTTTTAAACTCCTGTAACAAATGCCTCCGAATTTTCCTACATACCAACACAAAACAGGCCATGCTTTCCCTGATTTCTTAAAGACACCTTTCTTGTAAGGAGAGGTTATTAGCCCTTGTGACAAAGTTCTTTTATGTTTTGTGAATCCTGAAAATTTGGGTTCGATTCCTACTCCCCAAAGGGTAAGTGTCAGTAAAAACCATGCTGTAGTCAACCCTACACTGTGGAGGAAGACCTACCTTCAGGGCCTTTAAACACACACTTCAGCATGAAGACCTCACTCTGTTAAGAGAGATCCTACAAGTGGACAGTGATACTTACATGCCAATGCCAAGTGTCTACTTGGTTCAGTGGAGACTTCCTAACCAGTACTGCTAGAATTGAAAGCAGGGCAATGTGTTATAAACTATTGGGTGAGGAATGGATGGTAAAAAGGCAAAGATCTCTGGTGCAGCTGCTCAGCATCCACAGTGATCCAGAACTGCAGGACAAAGGCTGACCCAGTACCTGGATCATGAAGCCATTCTCCTCATCCATTTCACAGATACATCGTACAATTTCATTAAGAGCATCATCTTCATCCTGAGACTCCTCAAAATTAGTTGAATCAAAGTCTTGATTGTACTCATCCCCACTCAGAAGCAGGCTTTCTGTGGAAGAATCATCCAGGAATTCGACATCTGACAAGTCTGGAACACAAGAAAGTGCATACCAATTCCACTATGTCACTTATCAGGAAGGAGCTATAGGAAGCGAGTATAAGCATTTCAGCAGAGCAGACATGTGCAAACTGAGTGACTGCCTCTGGACAAAAAAAAAAAAAAAAGATTCAGATCATCTGTGAAGTTTTTGTAGTTCGGGTGCTTTCCATCTCATGTACACACACAGTGTTGAAAGTAATACTGAGTAGCCACTACTTTTTTCTGCTAACAGAGGTTATGGCTAAAGCTGATACTGACAAATAAAAATTATTAGTCTCTATACAGTTTATAAACTTTTAATTGAATGTTCACAAACATTAGCCCTTTTTTGGTTGTGAAAGAATGAGTTTTATTATTTGTATTATTTGTTATTACTATAGAGTAATAACCTTTTAGTCAACTACCATTGTACTACATATATCAAGCATTATACTAAGCATTTACACACAACATATAACATGGTTGCATTGTGCAGCCAGATAGTAACAATTAAGCATCAACTGCTTAGCTAGGCACGTTGGCTCACACCTCTAATCCCAACATTTGGGGGCTAATGCAGGATGATCAATTGCTTGAGGTCACCCTGGGCTACACAGTGAGGCAAGAAAAGAATAGCAATCATAAGAACAGATTTTAAACTAAAAGGAAGTAGCATACAATTAATATAAACATATATGATCCAAATATCAGGTTTCATGGTACTGGCACACATATTTAATAAATCAACCAGAAAATCTTGTTTAAATAACTGACTCAAGTATTAAGCATAAGTTTTGGCTCAATTTGGCAGACAAACATTTGGGTCGCTAGGGTGAAAGTTGCATAAAATACACAAATGTTGGAAGACTCTGCTATTAAGGTCATGCTCCACCATGTTTGGACAACTCGAGGACTCCCTTTCTCAGGGGGGGCTTCCTCTTCTCTGCCTGGCCTTATCTGGAAAGTGTTTCTAACTGTAACCTCCAGCTATATCACCTCTGAGGTCAGTCATATAGCTTATGGCCAAATTACAGGTTCAATTTCCTTTCTCTCAGTAAGAACATGCCCAGCAAGTATCTGGAATTCTTCTTCATGTAAATGAAGCATTACTAGCACCTCAGCCTCAGCCAACAGTGTACATTCACTCTGGAAACCCCTACTCTCTCCCCAAGATCTATATGTCATTGATTATCTCAAATAAAGTTGAGCTGTCTCACTGAATCTGTCTCCCAGAAGTCTTCTGTCATACTCATGGCTGCATGGCTGTCAGAATCTCTGTTCCCTGCTTCTGCTCCTCTTGCCTTCATGGGCCAGTGGGCAACCCCCCACCACCCCGCCCCCCGAGGAAGAGGAGACCCACACACAAATCAATGTTCCTCTTACACTAACACAGGAGAAGCCATAGGATAATGAGCAGTTTTATAGTATCTGTTACTTTTAAACTGTTAGCCCTCATTTATCATTGCTATTTCCTAGAACAGTATTCTCAAAGGAGAGCTTCCAGGTCAGCAATGCTGGCATCACCTGGAAATTTACCAGTAGAAACTCTGAAGGCAAGGCTCTAAGAATGTGTTTAATAAGTTCTTCAGGAGGCTGTGTTGTACACTGATGTTTGAGAGAGTCTCTGCTTCTTTCATTTTCCAAGCAGGGCAGGGCAGACAAACAGCAATAGAGTGCTGGCCTATGCATCTCCACTCTCTCAAGTGTTATCATTCCAGTTCCATTCCTCGCCTTATAGTACCCTCAAGCAAAAGCCCACTTGCAGATCCTGATGGCTGGTGGGACAGGTGACATTATGAGTTTCCCAGGGTCACCAAGCTGCTGTTCTATCTTGACAAGATCTTCCCATAAATGTCAACTATGCATGTGCTCTGTGGGTGGATTCAAGACTATAGTATTATAAAGGCACCAACCAGAGCAATGTGAATATTACCATGTGCATATCCGATCCATTTAAAAAACCACTGGGCCAAATGGAAAAAAGAAACTGTACCTTCTGGTAAGGAGAATAGAGGGAAGAGAGGTACTTTTTCTTTCTTTCTTTTTTTTTTTTTGTTTTGTTTTTTTCGAGACAGGGTTTCTCTGTGTAGCCCTGGCTGTCCTGGACTCACTTTGTAGAACAGGCTGGCCTCGAACTCACAAAGATCCACCTGCCTCTGCCTCCCAAGTGCTGGGATTAAAGGCGTGCGCCATCTCCCCCCTTAGCAAACGAGTTAGGCCTAGAAAAAGAGTAGGCAATAACAGGCAAAAGAAAACATAACCTGATAGCTATCATTTCAGGTGCTCAGAAAGGAAGGCAGGAAGTGAGGCTATTTATAAGGATCCAAGGCTTTACCAAAGATTAAGACTCCTCTTTCCTTCCACATTTTCTGACTCTGGACCCTATCCTGTTGGAATTCTATTTTCAAGCCACTTGATACCAGTGTCTAAAGTCAGGGGTGATTTTAGACCCTGGAAGGAAGAAACAATGGTCAGCAATCCCAAAGGCAGGACTAGACTTGCACAAGAATCTGACAGGCTATACCCAGGGCTCTTTTCAGCAGACTCCTTGTCTGTATTGATATAAGGTTTCCAAATTCTTGATTATGTTTAAATTACTGAGTACAGGTCCAAATCTTTGGTTACAGATATATGACAGGAATTCAAATAATAATTTGAATACTGTGACACACACTTGGTAGAAAAGAGATATCTTTAAGACAGACTTTTACTGAGTTTTAACTATAACACTCCTGGACCCACATAATTACTTAAAATAGGAGTTTGCCTATTGACCTATAAGATGTGGATAATAATAAAACATTATTAATTGGTAGTAAAAAACATGTACTTAAATCTAAGGTTTGGATTTTCCTATTAGCTTCTGTAATTACTATCAAGTGTGTGGCCTCCTTGAACAGCAACCCACTTATTCTCAGTTTCATACTGAGGAATCTCAGGTCTTATTTTAACCATTACACAGTCACACATACTTTCACCACTAAGATCAACAGACAGAATTGCCCTCGGGTATTGATAGGTTGTGGTTTTCTCAATAAATGTGCTTCGTTGAGCCAGAGAACTCCCAGAAGATCTAGTTAGTGGAGAAGAACATCTTTCCAAAAAGTCCAGGGAACTGTCTTCATAGTCTGAATAGTCTGAAACATAAGAAGCAGAGACACATTGGTAAAGTTTAAAGAAACCAAGAGTTACCACAACTGATGAGGACATACAAAACAACCATGCAACTACTTTCTCTGTCATCTGTGACCAGCTAGATCATTTTGCAGCTGATAAGTGTGTTGGCAAGAACAAGCAAACTCAGTAACCCTATGTAGACACTTGGGATTGCCAGGATCTAATCAGGCCATTCTTATAATGAGGAAATGGTGAAGGATCATTTCACATTTTCCTCTATTATCTCCACAGGCAAGGGGATAGCCTGTTTCTTTCAATTAGGTAAAAGAATCTCCTACTCTTACCCCTGCCTATCTAGCATAACAATAGTGATAATTCAATTGATTAATCTTGTACATGCATACATAAGACACATGCATACATAAGGGAAAACTAATTTCTGAAGGAAATAAACTGGTATGTCAAAGGTCTGGTGTTCTCAGCACAGGTAAATCATACAGACACAAGCAAGAAAGACTCATACAGCTTACTGAGGGAGGATTTTGGGAATAGAGGGACATTATGAGTGGGAGGGAAGCTCTGAAGCCAAAAGCACAGAACACACTTGACAAATTCATGCCTGCTGGGGCACTGTGTAAGAAATAAGTAGGACAGGCTACACTGAGAGCAGCTCCAACAGAGTACTTAGGGTTTTTCTTTCTTTCTTATTTTTTAATTTTTAGGCTTTATTCTAATATAACCAACAGCCATTAACAAGTTTTAAAGGAAAATAGGATGAGACATAGGTCTGTTTCATTTCTGGAAGATCAATCCAGTAGTGGGACAAAGCAGGAAGTGGAAGATACATAGAGCGAAGGGTAAATGGGTCACAGGCCTATAGCTGTGGTCTACACAAGATATACTGGTGAATTTGATTAGGAAGGTGAAAGCTGAGAGGAAGCTGAGGAGAAAGATGCAGTAACACTAGTTTGGAAGGTGAGAAGAGTGGTGGGTGGCATCAGGATTGCTTCTCTATTTGAGGAATCAAGTAGTGAAGGTGAGTCTGTGATAGGCTAACAAGTAAACAGAGAGATGCAATAAGATAATTACATAATTGGAGAGCAGGTTTTTTAAAAATTTTATTTTAGATGGAGAAAACTAACTAGATAACATCTATAAGAATCTAAAGAAGTAGAACTGAATGCTGAAGAATGCCAGGATTTCAATAGAGAGAGACGTTCCTTTTATTTTAGCAGGGACAGAGGAAAAGACAGACAAGTTAAGGGAAGTAATATGTGTGGACAGAAAGTAAGTTTTCACCTCCTATGTCTATTTTATCAACTGAGCAGGAGTTAAAAGAAGAAACTGAGGCAAGTCAGAGAGTAAACAACAGGTGGGAAAGGCAGTGTACAGCAGCACAACAATGACAGCACTGGTCAGTGTTAAGGTCAGTCCTCCATGTATGTCCAACCCCCAATCCCTGGAACCTGTACACAAATATCATGGTGAAGGGGAATTCAAGTTGCAGATAAAAGTAAATTAATGGCCTGGCTGCAAAGCAGGGAACATGCTACAGGCTATTTCTGTGGGCCCAGTGGAATCCTAGGGGCCTATTTCAAAATGAAAAATCCAGGCAAGACTTGGCTGACTGATGCTCCTGTGAAGATTAGAAAGTAGAAGCCAAGACTGTGGTAGCCTCTGGAATCCAGAAAAGGAAGGAACATAGACTATTTATGGACTAGTTGCTGAAGCCTCCAGAAAAAAATCATGGCTTTAGCTTAGAGAACTATTTTGGACTCCTAAACTCCAGAATTTGAAGATGGTTTGTAAACAACTGGTATTTAATAGGTATCTCTGAAAGCTTATAAAATGATCACCTTACACACTAGAGTACAACTAACCTGACACCAATTAAGGACTCAGTCAAGAAGACAGTTTAATTAAGTTCTGTGTACTAACACTTAATACTCTCAAAACTCCAGTGAATAGAGTTTGGCTACTGATGCTATTTTATGAATCAAAGAATCAAGGTAGAACATATTAAGTACACAGTTCAAAAGCAGTCCGTTGTCACTGGCAAATGTAACATTCACAACTAGCTGTCTTGGTAGACTGATTCCAGGAACCAACAACCGATAAGAGGACTAGAATTTAAAGTCTGTGGAAACTATAATGTCTGGTAAAGTCCAGGTTTCTGTCCACCATCCCAATAAACAGGAAGTGGGAACACTGCCAAGCTATCCACATAACCCACATTATCATCTAGGCAAGCATAGAAACAGTGATTATTACACTAGATACACGGTCTAGCACAGCACAATGATAACCTTAGTTAATCCTGATGCTACTCAGGTGTAGTAGAAACTGTAGTAACCATTCTAGAGGAGAGGAGACCAAATCATAGAAAATATAAATGATCTGTCATAGGTTACTCAGCTGTAAATGTTATGCCCAGGAAATGAAACCTGTAACCTAGAGTGACTGTTCTCTAAGCAAAAGGAAATGAAGTAGAGGCCACTTATATAATAGTGAAAGAAACTACAGCTATGTTCAAAAACCAAACATAGCCGGTAATTGGTGTATTCTATATTAGCAAATAAAGACAATGACTTGGCATTCTATAGCCCACCAACATCCCCACTTCAATCTCTGGATAGGAAGAAAGTCTTATGTTGCAAGGGTTAAGTGAGAGTACCATTATTGTCCTTCCTTGATCCCTCCAGCTTTGGGACAGATTTCATAACACACTTACATAACTAACAAGTTTTTCAGGTAGACATTCATGTGTGTGTCCTATCACTCACACTAGATACACCAGTGACTGCACACAAGCTCACTGAAGGAAACTGTTTCTATTGTAGTTTTGGGTTTTTTACATCTCCAGCTTGTTGCAGATTATTTGATCCCATTGTGAATGCCGAGTTTGTGAACTGTTTCTAATTATGGGATGGTTCAGCCTTTAATCCTAGAGCTTTCTGTTTACTGTAAACAAGTATTTGTGATGTGGATCTGCCATAACACACACCTTTAATCCAAGAGTTTTCTGTACACAGGATTAAGTAAAGTTAACCCTAGGTCAGGAGGCAGAGCAAGAAAACAAGCTGACAGGGATTAAACAGAAAAGAGGGACATTGAGCTGAAGGGTATTTAAGATAGTGTGGAGAAGGAAGAGAAGGAGGAGGAGGAGGAGGAGGAGGAGGAGGAGGAGGAGGAGGAGGAAGAGTTTTTTAGCTTTTAGCTTTTTAGCTTTTGGCTTTCAGCTCCTTGGTTGGGTGCTTTCTTTCATTCTCTGGGCTAGCAGGCTTTCAACACAGCATCTTGCTCCCGAGTCTTCATTGATAAAGTCAAATGACTAGGATATTATAGTTTTAAAAACAACAGCAGCTCTACTTCCCTTTGATCTCTGGATCGTTTGATCTCACAGTAAAGGCACATGGGAGACCTCTGCAAAGGAACAAAGCTAAACCCTGGTAATATGTCACTCATAAATTCTAAAATGGCAACTTACCAAGCATACAGTGGACACATGCCAATTTTATATCTAGAAAGGGGTTCTGATAATCAAAGCCTATGTTTACCCATTACTTCATGGAATGGTTATAAAGAACTTTTTAAACAAATGACTACTTCCCTAATGCCATTTATACAAACACATAAATAGGACATTTTAGTATACCAACAGAGACCAGTAAAAACATATTCAAGGCGAGAATACAGTCTGAAGTAATCTTTAGGATGAAGGAAACAAAATATACAACCTATGTTATGGTTAAATTTAAAATCAGCCTGAAGCCAACTGTGTAAGCCTGAATCTGATTTTCACTACCTGGTAGCTATATGAGTTAAACAAATTTCTGTCTCTACAATAGTAATAAAAACAGGATGGTAATGGTATAGAAACAGACCAGTGGATCAATGGAATTGAATTGAAGACCCAGAAATGAGCCCACACACCTATGGTCACTTAATTTTTGAGAAAGGAGCCAAAACTGTACAATAGTAAAAGGACAGCATCTTCAACAAATGGTGCTGGTCTAATTGGATGTTGACATGTAAACTTATCACCTTGTACAAAATTTAAGCCCAAGTGGATCAAAGACCTTAACATAAGGCCTGACACACTAAATCTATTAGAAGAGAAAGTGGGAAAAACCCTAGAACTCATCGGCACAGGTGACAACTTCCTGAACAGAACACCAACAGCTCAGGCTCTAAGACCAACAATCAATAATTGGGATCTCATGAAACTGAAAAGCTTCTGTAAGGCAAAAGACACTGTCATTCGAACAAAACGGCAGCCTACAGATTGGGAAAAGATCTTCACCAACCCCACATCTGACAGAGGGCTAATATCCAAAATTTACAAAGAACTCAAGAAATTAAATGCCAAGAAACCAAATAATCCAATCAAAAAATGGGGAACAGAGCTAAACAGAGAATTCACAAAGGAGGAATCCCTAATGGCTGAGAGATACTTGAAGAAATGCTCAGCATCCTTGATCATCAGAGAAATGCAACTCAAGACAACTCTGAGGGAGATTCCATCTCACACCGGTCAGAATGGCTAAGATCAAAAACTCAAATGACAGTACATGCTGGTTGAGGTTGTGGAGAAAAAAGGAACCCTCCTCCACTGCTGGTGGGAGTGCAAGTTTGTACAACCACTATGGAAATCAGTCTGGCGATATCTTAGAAAACTTGGAATAGCTCTACCTCAAACACAGTCATACCACTTCTGGGTACACATCCAAATGATTCCTCACCAAATCACAAGGAAGTTCCCTCATCTATGTCCATAGCAGCCTTATTTGTAATAGCTAGAAACTGGAAACAACCCAGATGTCCTTCAACAGATGGATGGATAAAAAAACTGTGGTACATCTACAACAATGGAACACTACTCAGTCATCAGAAACAACAAAATCATGCAATTTGCAGCCAAATGGATGGAACTAGAGACGCTCATCCTGAGTGACCTAACCCAGACTCAGAAGGATGCACATGGCATCTATGCACTGATAATCGGATTTTAGCCATATAGTACAGTATAACTATACTACAGCCAATGCACCAAAGGGAACATGAACATAGACTTTTTTTTTCCTGTCAATGAGACACTTTTTCCCAATGTATGAGGAGGCTCTTGACCCTAATATGATGGCTGAACTGGGGTGGGGGACTGTTATGTAGGGACACTCCACTCCGGAGGAGTGGGATGGACGGGATAGGGGGTAGAAGGTGGGAGGGCAGGACTGGGAGGGGTGGAAAGAGGGTATTGTGATGGAGATGTAACCTGAAATAAACATAAATATAAATAAATAAAAAATTTGTCTCTACATTAGCTATAAAATTCACGTATCAGGCTGCACTTCAAAGGACTAACATGATAAAATAAATTCATATGAATGAAATCCTCAGATACTGTTTGGAACACAAAAAATATAGATAAAAGGTCAGATGTCTAATTCTCTTAAGATTTTATAAGACTGCCTTTTAAGACAAATAACAAGATATTTTCTTTGTAATCACAAATTGCATCCTGCCAGTAAGAGGAACTGGCTAAAAAACTTACTTTGGTTTACTTATATCTTGTTAAACTGTAACAAGTTCCTTAAGTTACAAATGTATGTGAGTTCTTGGGAATAATTTGTTTTTCACATTTGTTTTTCACCCATAATACATAAAACTTTTGATCATGTGGAGGTATTGGGGAATGTGTGCTTTTCTACATATATCATTGTAATTATTCACTTAAAAGAAAAAGAGAATGCAATCACATTGTGATTTTTGTACTGCTTGAAAGATTTTACTAGGATATATAAACTGTGGGAGAAAGAATAAAGGAGTGGGAATTGAAATTTTTTCATCCACCAAACATGTGTGCATATGGATATGATATGTATATGTATATATGTAAATTGGTTGGAATTCTGTTCCATCCATGTGAATGAGCATATGTCTGTATGTCTATATGTCTGTCTGTATGTATGTATGTATATCTGTATGCATGTACACATGTGTGCATTTGAAATCTGAAGCTTGTTAGAATTTATTCAATGGAGCATTCATCATCTAGTATAAGTGTGTGTGTGTGTGTGTGTGTGTGTGTGTGTGTGTATGGTCTCTTTTTTCTATTGACACTTGTCATCATCCATGGAAACCCCTGCTAGGAAGTCATCAGTTCTAGCTCCCATTAGGAAGCCACCAGCTCTAGTCCCTGCTTCTCACTACCCATGGAAAGTGCCCATAGGCAGCAACCAGTTCCAATGTGAGAATTAAGCCTTTCACTCTTAGAGAATGTCTGCTGGGTGATTAGCGGCCACCTGTCTACACTCACCGCCTCAGTTTACCCTGACCTGTGATGTCAATGCTGGTCACTGACAACTAGATTTGTAGAGAGCTGGAACCTAAAGAATTTGTCTACTATGGTTACCTACTATGACACCTGCCTAAATTTATGTGTTAATATTAGTTTTTTAAAAGGTTTAGTGAATATATATCAAAACACATATAGTAGACATAAAGTATATCGGTAATACAAAATACCTAAGTACTATTTTTGCATTTTAATAAAAAACAATTGTGTTCAGTTCTGTCCTTTTCACTTAGAGGAGCTGAATTTTGGCTCATTTTTTAAAATGCTTTTCCCATACATAGCTGAATTCTTAAAACATATACTGCTATGCAATATAACTTTGTGGCTTTACATAGTCACTGACTTTGGTGACCTCATGTGGGGCTTAAGATTCAGTAGATGCAATTCACTGTTTCACCCTGTGATGTGGACCCCACTAGAGGGACATAGGCCTTCTCTTAGGGAATTGGAATAATTATAGAGGTCTGTGTATATTGGTGGATTTGCTTTGGATCAGCATGTAAAATTCCTCTGCAATGTCTATGTTGTGCAGTAACTTCTCCAGTTTCATGTGCTGACACTCAAAACACTTCCCACAGCAATGACACAGTTGTTTCTATTTCCTCAGCAATGTCTGATACTATCTACCCTGTCTTTTTTTTTTTTTTTTTTTGCCAACATCCCAGATATAAATTGTACTTTGCAGGGGTTTAAAAAACACTTATTGAGTTGTTTATAAGCCTGAGAATATTACTGTATATGCTTACCTTATGACAAGGAGGTTGTATGTAGCTCCTGTGACATATCTGTTAATGTCTTTGGACTGTTTTTTATATTGCGTCTTCTCTTTTCTTCCCTGCCATCTCCCATCTCTTGTTGTTTCTTTAATGCAGTCTTACAACACAGCTAGGAGTAGCCGAGAACTCACTATGGTCCCGGCTGTCCTTCAAATAGCAATCTTGCTTCAGAGTTTTAAGTGCTGAGGTTTAGAAATGCATGAACTAGCCTGGCTACACTTAATACTCTCTTTCATTTGTAAGAGTTAGAGACTTTATACATTTATTTTTACATTATATGTATGGGTGTCTGGTCCTTTACAAGAGCAATGCATGCTCTTAGTTTCTGACTCATGATATTTTCAGTTCATGAAATTCAATACAGTAAAGGTAAAGGAGAAACACAATTACCTCTATAGTAGTTTGATACTTTAAATGCTAATCTGTCATCAGGTATATGTGACAGACTTGTTTCTTGTCCTTTGAAGGTTGTCTTTTCACCTCTTCATGATTTTTTTTAAATGAACTAAAGTTTTAAATTTTAATATAGTCATTTTTAACTTTTCCCTCTAGGATAAACACTTCAAAGATTCTTTTCAACTTGTGATCATATAAACATGTTTTCCTAGATTATTTTTCAAAATACATTTATCACATAAACATTTTTCCTACACTAACTTTCATATTTATAGTTTTGTCTTCATACATTTATTCCTCAATAAACCTGAATTTAATTTTCATGCATAGCATACCAGTCCAATTTCATTTTTTCTCCCCATATGGACAAGAAACTACTCTAACACCACTAACTAAGAGCTTCCTCTTTGACCTCTAACCTCTGTGTAGAGCATGTAGACCTGCTCTGGACTACCCTGCTCTGGACTACCGATGTCCTATTCATCAATATGCCTTAGTACCAACAGCAGAATAGCAATTCGTAGTCTTTTTCTTCCTGAATAATTATCATTATTGGCTTTTTACTCTTTAATTTTCAGTATTAAAATAAGCACTTGCTGCACAGATCTATTTAGCATTAACTGACATCTCTTGGATACTGAAAGACCTAACCCATGAACCTGAGTTCTCTCCATTTACTTAAGCCTTATTTAGTGTTTCTAAATAGGTTTACAATCAGCTATTCAGAGTTTAATGGAATCATTATATATGGGTCACCAAATGTCTTCTATTGACTTATGGAGGTAGTTATGTTTCTCCTTTACCTTTACTATATTGAATTCCATACACTGATTTTTCTGATGTTCAACTACATTAGCATTCTACCTGTATGTTCAGATCCTTCCCATGAATCACTAGATTTTATCATATTTATGCATTTATTTTTTAATTTTTTTAATTTTTAAAATTTATTTATTGCTTCAGGTTACATCTCCATCATAGTGTCCTCTCTTGACCCTTCCCAGTCCCACCCTCTCATCCTCTACCCCCAAACCCTTCCATCCCACTCCTCTGGAGTGGGAGTGTCTCTATATAACAGTCCCCTGCCCCACTTCAGCAGTCATATGAGGGCCAAGAGCCTCCTCATACACTGGGCGCCTACAAGGAAGCACCACTAGGGCAAAGTGTCTCATTGACAGGATGAAAAAGTCTATGTTCCTGTTCCCTTTGGTGCGTTGGTTGTAGTATAGATATCCTGTACTATATGGCTAAAATCTGGCTATAATGTGAGAAATGAGAACCTGTGATTGTCCTTGCTCATTTTATTGAGAGCAGTAATTTGAATCATGTAAGACACAATTGGAATTATATTAGTTCTCTATGGGTGCCACAAGGAAGTACTATAAATGTGATGGCAATTTTAAAACTGTTCATGAGAAGAGCTTCATTCAGTAGCTGCTGAGTTTGGTAGGTCTACTGTATCAGCTATAATATCTTTGTCTTGCTTTGTTTTAGAGGGCATGAGTAGAAGTAGTAGTGACTGAGACAAGGTCTTGGTGTGTAGCTATGGTTGGCCTGGAACTTCCCACTGTCGATCAGGCTGGCTTAGAACTTGCAGTGAGTAATTCTATTGCCTTGACCTACCAAATGCTACAGATGTGTGCCATAAGACCCAGCCAGAATATTGTTTTCTTTTCTTAATTATCAAAAAATGTAATAGCATTATTTAGTGACAACATTCTAAAACTTATGTATAAAGTTTATAAGTAAAAATATAAATTGGACCATTCTTTTGTCAACAAATGGTAATCTATGTCTAGCCTTATGAATGTTGTTATTCATTTATCTACCCTAATTTTTCTGGTATGAATGTTGTTATTCATTTATCTACCCTAATTTTTCTGGTATTTTTCCTATGTTTTTATTTTCAACATTTCTTTTATACAACCTATCTTTACATGTGCATTTATAATTTATACATAATAGATAACTGAATTTTAAAAATAAATTACTGTTATGGCAGCATCTGAAATGCCCCCCCCCAAAAAAATGCACATGTTAAAAGTTTGCTTTGCAATATACCAGCACACACAAGCTCAGAGGGCCTTTGGAAGATTATTGGATGATGAAGACCCTAACAGAATCAATGAATGAATCCAATAAAAGATTCATCACTTCAAATGCACAACTGGTAGGCTACTGGAGGAGGCATGTCTCTGAGGTATATCCCTGAAGATATCTTTTTTTTTGAGACAGGGTTTCTCTGTGTAATCCTGGCTGTCCTGGAACTTGATCTGTAGACCAGGCTGGCCTGGAACTCACAGAGACCCACCTGCCTCTGTCTCCCAAGTGCTGGGATTAAAGGTGTGTGCACCTGACATTTTGAAGGGTATATCTTGTCATCAACATCTTCTCTTTTCCTTTCTTCTTGTCTGTCTGTCACAAGCTAAGCAGTTGGCTCTACACACTCTTCGCCACAGGTTATATCTCAATACAGGCTACAAAGCAATGTAGCTGTGCAACAAAACCTTTGAAACTGTGAGCTAAAACAAACCTTTTCTCCTTTAAGGCAGTTCTTCAGGTACTTTATCATAATAAAGAAAAGTTGACCAACGCACATAAGCTACCCACTTATTTCTAAATGAATGTGTGTAGCTGTGTATCTGGATGCACACATGCTCACATGCATGGGAGACAACCCTGGGTGGAATCTTCAGGAATAATATCTACTTCCTTTGAGCCAGGTTGTCTTCTGGAGCTCACAAATTCAGCTAGAATGGGTGGCTGGTCAGCAAGCCCCAGGGATCCTCCTGTGAACTTCCCCAGTGCAGGGAACATAAGCATGTGCTATCATACCTGGACTTTTTATGTGTGCTCTGGGAACAAACTTAGATCTTCACACTTGCAAGAAATATAGAGACTGAGCTATCACCTCAGTCCTGCCTTTTATTCTTATACGTATAAGGTATAACTAATGATATATTTATTTCTAACATCTTATTTACAGTTGTTTCCTACTTTTCAGTCAATTTGTGTTCTTTGGATGTAGATGGTTCACTTACTCTATACTTTCCCCTACTATTTAGGAAAGTATACCCCATCCTACTATTTTTTGGTGTTTATATTAGAAATATTTTAATTTCACCTTATTTTTTCATAGGCAGGGTCTTACACCATAGCCCACATGGTTCTAGAACTTACTATGTAGATTGTCCTCAAACTTGTATAAATCCTCCTGCCTCAGTCTCCTGAGTTCTGGGACTACAGGTGTAAGCCACCATTCCTGGCTTAGAAGTCTGAACATGAAAACTGAACTTCTTGGAACCTATAAGCAATCATACAAGGAAGTCAATGTAATGAACTATAATTATTTAACTCCCAATATAAAAGCTAGTTTTATATATTTTAGTTTCTATTACTGTTTTCTTATCTCTACAAATTGTTTCATGATATTAATGTCTAGATTGATCACACAGTTACAGTGTGGTATCCTATCTTCTGTATCTCATACCTTCTGTCACCATTTTCCTTATAGTTTTAAGTGCATCTTCTAGAGTTTCCTTTATTCCACTTGTGTGAATTCTTTTTTTTTTCTAAAAAGTATCTTTTTCTCCTATACTACAAAGTGAATTTAAAGGACTTTACAATTGTGGGTTTATAATCACTCTTTCACTGTGGCTGTGTAGAATTCTCAGTGGGTATAGTGCTTGTTGATCAAGCATGAAGACCTAGCACTGTAGAGTATGTCTGAAAATCCAGGGCTGGGGGAGCAGTATCAAGAAGATCCTAGAGGATACTTGGATAGCTAGTTTAGGTGAAATGATAAGTTTTGGTTTCAGGCACAATAAACGACCCTTTCTCAACAATAAGAGAACTATAGAGGAGGTACCATGTTGACGTCTGGCCTCTACACATGAAAGGACAGGCAAGGACACACACAGACACAGACACAGACACAGACACAGACACACACACAGACAGACACACACACACACACACACACACACACACACACACACACAC
>CAJQZJ010004888.1:14955184-14980727 GCA_907164525.1 Lophiomys imhausi | reverse complement strand
CCCAACTCCTGACACCTTAAAGTTAACACAGACAGTAGTTAAAATCTTGAAATGCGTAATAGACTAAAATTCCTACTATGTGCCAAGAAGTTAAATTCCATAATTAAAAAAAAAACCCTCACTATGGAGAATCAGCATTTCTAGATACAATTTAATAATGTTTTAGAAAGCTTAAAAAAGATGGATGGCTTTTTTTCCTTCAGAAAAGAAAAACAAAATTAATCAAATTAATCATTACATAACTCCTTCTGTATTTAAATACCTCCCATGTATACATGAATGAAAACAATAAGAAAAAAATATTTCATTCTATTATTTTCAAAAATTCAAAAAGCATTCTTTTCTTTAATCATATGTACTTTAAAAAGATAAATACATGTATATTAGAACATTGTTTCTCAAATTAAAACTGAACAGATTTTCTAGAAGCTATTTTTCTAGTTCAAAATGGGTTAGCCCACAATTTTTCAATTATATTAAGCCAATTTTCAGTGACTCCAGTTAGCCAACCTAAATAATACTCCATATTGCTACCCATCATTTTATGACTTTCAGTCATTATTCAACATAAGGAAGACAGTGAAAAGGTCAGTAACTTTTTAATAAGGCATACTGAAAAAAATGTATGAAAGGAATGACTATTTTAACATATCACCCATTATTCTAAGTCTCAGTAATATTAAATGGAGGCTTATTTTTAAACAGCTATCCACAGTTTTAACCAGAGATGTTCAGAAGCAGAGTACTCAGAGAAATCCAGAGAACCCCCACAGAATACACATAAGTCCAAGCTATGCACTGGAGAACAGGTACATATGAAGCTAACTGCTAAGCAAAGAAGCAGATGACCTCGGGCACCTTAAGAAACCCTAGCAAGGGAAGGAAGAGACAGATGCTGTCCTCTCTGTCAAGCTTTCTAGTCTTTTGCTTAAAAATAACTTTCTGTCCATACCAAATGCAGTGGAGCTTTTTTCTTCCAATTTCACCCTTTTTTCTGTTTTCGACATTCCTGTGAGTTAGGGAGATAAGATGTAAGTTTAGTCAGAAAGACAAAAATACAGCACAGTTTTTTTAAAATTACAATTGTTTGCAATGCTCTAAATAGGAATTCCCCCGTATTTCCAGATAGTCTGCACAATTTTATTACCTGAACCAGTAACCAAAACTTATATTCAAGGAATATTGGTGCCCCTTTATATCATCTGCATTGAATTCTTGAACTCTACAATTCATTACTTGTATGACTTTAGTATGTGGGTTTAATGGCTCTGCACTTCTGTTTCCTTATTGTCAATATGAATAAGAGTACCTACTACTGTTCTTACAAGACTGTAGAAGACAGAGTATGTAAATGCCTAGTCCAGTGCCTAATAAATGTGTTGTTTTATTTTCTATTGTGGGCTGGATAATTTGAGGCTACATTATTTCAGAAGTAGTACAAATGGGTTCTAACCACAAAGAGAAGCTATGTAAAGGCCCTTGGCCATCAATGAAGGCTAATGCAACACCACAACTTTAGGCAACTGAGAAGGATTGAAAGCCTTTTGAATGGCTGGGCCATATACCACTGTTGCTTCTGTGATAACCTAGACACAAATACTATTCAGAGCATCCAATTGAAATATTCATGGTAAAGTATACTGGTAATCAGTAACACATACTTGTTATTTCAATAAAATATAGGCTGATATTTGACCTCTTGTTTCCTAGAATCAAGTTATACATGCAAATTACATCACATGTACATCATTGCATGAATCCCTTAGTGCTAGGTAACAAAAAGAACTCAACAACATTTGAACAAAATGGCAGCCTACAGACTGGGAGAAAATCTTCACCAACTCCACATCTGACAGAGGGCTAATATCCAAAATCTACAAAGAACTCAAGAAATTAAATGCCAAAACCAAATAATCCAATCAAAAAATGGCGGACAGAGCTAAATAGAGTATTCACAAAGGAGGAATCCCTACTGGCTGAGAGACACTTGAAGAAATGCTCAACATCCTTAATCATCAGAGAAATGCAACTCAAGACGACTCTGAGGGAGATTCCATCTCACACCGGTCAGAATGACTAAGATCAAAAACTCAAATGACAGCACATGCTGGCGAGGGTGTGGAGAAAGGGTTACCCTACTCCACTGCTGGTGGGAATGCAGGCTTGTGCAACCACTATGGAGGTCAGTCTGGCGATACCTTAGAAAAATTGGAATAGCTCTGCCTCAGGACCCAGCCACACCACTTCTGGGTATACACCCAAATGCCTCTTCACGGAATCATAAGGAAGTTTCCTCATCTATGTTTATAGCAGCCTTATTTGTAATAGCTAGAAACTGGAAACAACTCAGATGTCCCTCAACTGAAGAATGGGTTAAAAAACTGTGGTACATCTATACAATGGAGTATTATTCAGCTATCAGGAACAATGAAATTATGCAATTTGCAGCCAAATGGATGGAACTAGAAAAGCTCATCCTGAGTGAAATAACTCAGACTCAGAAGGACGCATATGGCATCTATTCACTTATAGTAGGACTTTAGCTATACAGTAGAAGGTATCGATACTACAACTAACACACCAAAGGGAACTTGGACATAGACTTCTTATTTTTAATTTTTATTTATTTTTTATATATTAGTTATATATTTTTTTAATTTTTTAGTCTTTTTTATCTATTGTCTGCTTATTGGTTTGTTTGTTTGTTTAGTAGTTCTCTCTCCCGGGCAACAAAACACTTTTCACTTATGGTACTGCTTCGTAGACCCCCAATGAATGAAGAGGCTCTTGATCCTCATACGACCTCTCAACTGAGATGAGGGACTGTTATATAAGGACACCCCACCCCAGAGAAATGGGATGGAAGGGTTAGGAGGTAAAGAAAAAAAATGAAATGTGATGTTTCGGCCTTTTACTACTAATTGTCATAAACTGTTTAGGATAATTAAGAAATGCAAACTAATGGTTATGCAAGCCAGTCATTCTGTTAGGTACTATGACAGCCTATTATAGTTACTTGCTAAGCTAATCAGAAATAAACCTGCTAAGAGACAAGCAACATCTGCTTACCCTAATATAAGAGATAGATAGGGCCTCTTCAAAAACCTCAAGAGATCTGCAGAATATGGCATTCAAAGATGTTTTCGTAACTTTTGATTTTTTTATATCAAGACATATCAACTCCTGACAGCAACCCCTATTCTCCTCCAAGTAGAAGATGAGCATCGAAGAATCTCCAGTGGGAGATGATTGAATTAGTCGCAAGCCTATCTCTTGGTAGGAAAAGCCCCTTGCTCCAACTGCAGACACAATGCTGTCCAAAAAGGACAAAACCTTGAAGCAGGTAAGTCGACAGCCTAGCTCTGCCAAGACAGGGTAGGTACGTCCTTCATAACCCCTGCTCTACAATCAATGTCTGTCAGAGAAACAGGGCCAAATGACTGAAGATCGATGCTGTAATGTATGGAGAGAAAATGGGAACTGTCCAGGCAACCAATGGTATGTCATTTCTTAGTTTGGGAAGCTGCAGGCCCTGTACTTTCTATAAAATCAGATATATTTATCCCTCTCAGGTCTCTGAGGTGGTTGAAGAACAGATAGCTAGAGCCTCATAATTAAATATTGAGTTGTTTAGGAGTCAAGAGAGTGTTACAGATCTAAGAAGATAATTTTAAAATTGTGTTGCAAGTTAGTATGAATGTTGAGTCAGATATAGACCTTTAAACTCATGGAGATGGTTAGATAGTAGAATATTAAAGTCAGGTACCAAATACATATGGACTGGACATTGGGAATGTATGTTAAGCCATATAACCCTCATAACTGTGGCCTAATTACCTCTGTTGTACTGTATTGTATTTATTATTATAAGAGAAAGAGCCATTTGTTGGACTGAAAGGGGAAACTGTAGGGGGAAATAAGATATATCTTAAACTTAAAAGAAAAAAAAAGGGAAGAGGATGGGGGGTTGAGGGTGGGAGGGTGGGACTGGAGGGGGAATAGGGAGGGGACTGCGATTGAGATGTAACTTGAAATAAAAAATAAAGGAAAAAAATAAAGAAATAACTAACTAACTAAATAAATAAATCCAGGTTTGACCCCCCCCCAAAAAAAAGAAATTTGATCTACTCTGCCTCCCAGAGTAAGAGAAGTAAGATTTCTTAAGCCATCTCTTCCTTTGATTCACAGGCTGTTAGAAAAAGCATTCTGACAAGAACACAAAAAACAAAGATGTCTAGGTTTTTCAACTTTTAGAATGCACCACTTCGTTTCTTTTCCTTTATTTTTACTTATTGCTAAAGTGGTCAACAACAGTATTCCAAACCTTAGTCATGCTGGCATGCATCCCAGTGGAAGAATGTAGATCAATTAATGAGAGCCCATAATCTCTATTGGAAACACAATTAAAAGCAAAGTTTAACCTGTTAAGAGTCCTAAGTTTGCTAAACTACTTCCCAGTCTAAACTACCTAGGAGTTCCAATTTTAAAAAGCTGCTAATATAGTCTTTGCAAATAATGCTTTCTAAAGAAGTTTTAAAATAGAAACAGAATTCATTTTTATAATTAGGATAAACACCCACCAAATGCATGTACACACACACTCATTTATATGAGTATACAAAGAAGAAACAAAAGCCTGTATTTGCATCAATACAGGAAGCAAATAGAAGCCCCAAATAACCTCAAAATAGGGTAGAACATTTAGGTAACAAAAACATTAAGAAAGTCAGATATGATGTGACATGACTACAATGTCAGCACTCTGGAAGCTAAGGCAAGAAAACCAAGACTTCCAATCCAGTCTGGGTTACATATCATGTTCCAGACTACGTGGGCTATGGACATACTTAGATCCAGTTTCAAAGTAACAAAAACAAAATTACCATCACAAAAGAAATATACTAAGAGAAAAAAGTATGTAGACCACACAGAAATTCAATGAATGTTAAACAAATAGACACAATTTAAAATAAAGGCATATAGCATGAATTCTACTACTTTCCTCAAAAATAAAAATTCAAAAGTCACAGAAATGAATTAGAATCTTACCTCTCATGCCATTCAAATACTGTGTGCACACTCTATATGATCATGTATATACCAGTTTTCTGTAGCTAACTTAACCATGAACTTTCTTCTTTTAAGCCATTATCTAGACTGCATTAACCGAGGTAGGAAGACCTAGCCTAAACATGGGTAGCACCATTTCATGGTCTGGGTTCTGTATTGAATTGAAAGAAGAAAGCGGGTAGAGCACTAGCATTCGTCCATCTGGGTTTCCTGACTAAGAGTGTGATATCAAGCTGTCTCATGCTCCTGCCATTTTGACTTCCCTGCCATGGTAGACTGTACCCCCTAGCTCTCTAAGCAAAAATGAACCTTTTCTCCTTAAAAACTAAAGCAAACAAAAACTGCTGAGCATTGTGCTCTTGACATTTTAAGCTCACAATGGTTGTGTCTTCCCTTTACCCTTATATTTTTCAACATTAATAACAAAACCAAGATTCCCTTCCCAAGGTAATGAGCCATACAACTACAAATCTACTAGGAATTTAAAGGGGAAACTAATAAACAGCCAAAACAAAACAAAAGAGTACAGTACCAAGTCAATCCCCTGGTTAGAAGCAAAATCATCTGGACAAAGGATTTTAGTGTACAAACACTGCTATGATGTCTAGTTTATCCACTATTGCTGACATGACATTCTTTTTTTTTTAAGTGTGTGGATGCATGTGTGTTTTGCCTGCATTTATGTCTATGCCTCATATGTTTAATACACCCTTAAGAGGGCACTGGATCCCCTGGGAAAGGGGTTACAGATGGTTGTGAGCTGCCGACATGTGGTTGTTGGGGATCAAAAACCCATCACTCTAGCCCTACATGACACTATTTATGACATATAGTTATACTGATCTGTATTTAAGTCTTGTTACAATCAATTGAAATATATATTTTGAAGGAACATATAAACATCTTCACAAAACACTGAAAAATCATTTTCCCAATAAGCACATGTTATTATGACATAAAGATCATTTTCATATAGTTAGTGTAGTAAGCAGTTCCAGACTGTTATGAAAGTGCATGAGACCTTTACCAGGAAAACTTCCTCAAAAGGTCAATGATAATTCAAGAATCTTGTGCAAAACAGAGAAAGTAAACTGAATTACTCTAAGATCAGGTTTAGATGAATATCCAAAAATAGTGAATCAGATTTGAGAAATCAAAAGCAATCTTTCAAAACCAACAAATTATCAGATGTGTGCATTTTTTCATTTTTAGATAAGGGAACATCATGTACAAACAACTTAAATATTTACAATTAAAATGGAACTGTATATAATTATACACTTGATAGTATTAACATTACTACTTTGAAAGAAAGAACAAGCTAAAGACAGATTAAATTAATCTCCTTGCTGTCATTTCATTGTGCAGGATGGCAGAGCAGAGCAAGCTATATTTGGTTTCATCCAAGAAGCCAATGTATATTCTTTGGGGAAGATGTTATTAGACACAATTACTGCCAACAAATTTGGCTATTTTACATTTGTCTCCTGATCTAACTTGACTCAAAAATCTCACTAGACAATTTGAAAAGTACAATCTGACTCTGAAAATTGACTTCTGAAAAAAATAATTTTATGAGATTGTAATATTATAAAATTTCTAAATAAAATGTTGCAACTATACCTAAGAAATATGAATTGTGTCATATTTAAAAGATGAACTTAATAAAAAATACCACCAATATTTTCAGAACATAAACAATAACATCACCTAAAAATAAACTAGTATGGTTGGTTTTATAGGCTATAGTCCCCTAAAATATAATAATAAATTATATTCAGAAAGGAGATTCTGTCCCCAAATATGGAATTATACTTATGACATAGGTAATTAAATTCTACTGAAGTCTATAAACCTAAGAACTGATTCCCTAGAGTATCTTTTTGCTTTAAGAATAATAATTTCTGTAATTGTACTTAACTCTAATAATTTCTAGTACCAAAAATAAGAATTTCATATAATTTATTTATTGTTGTTTTGAGACAGGATCTTGTTATGTAGTCCTAGTTGGCCTAAAACTTGTTAGGTTGATGCAGCTAGATAGCTAAAATTTGCTAGGTCCAGGTGCAGCAATACTACATATTATACATACATTTAAAAAGCAAAAGAAAGAGGGAGAAAAATAGAAAGTAGGAAGAAAAAATGACAAGTAGTATGTCTAGGGAATGCTGAAAATGGTCAAACAAAAGAATTTTAAAACAGAGAAATTCCATCCAAAAATAAAAACTACCTAAAAGTCTTTAGAAGAAGGATTTTATATGAATTCAGGTAGAGCTAATCATCAAAATATTTATGCTAGACTTAACCAAGAGCTTCCTTACCTGTGGCTCCTGCAGCTCCTTTTACATCGCTTACTACTTTGGAGAAGGGATTTGCAAACAAAGGTGTGTCCTCATTTTCTTCCCTGGAACATTCACCACCAGACAGGGAAGAATCTGGAGCTGCAGGTGCTGTGACTTCTGAACCACAACTTAAATCCAGAGGGAGACAGGGTCCCAGCTTCTGGAGCGGCACATGTGCAATAGCAGGCACTATACACAATTAAAGAGAAAACCATAATATTAACAGAGAAACTCACTCAGTTCCTATCAGTGTCGATTACTGGTATTTATACAGTGCCTGACAAAAAGAAGGCACCAGATAATTATCTGAGAATATATGAAGTGCTTATAAGAGACATAAGAAAAAAATTTATGAGGGCTAAGAGCTTCCTCTTGCACTGGGGGCCTACATGGTAGCACCCCTAGGGCAAATTGTCCCATTGACAGGTAACAAAGTCTGTGTTCGGATCTTTCTGGTATGTTGGTTGTAGGATAGTTATCCTGTACTATATGGCTAAAACCCAATTATTAGTAAGTAGATGCCATGTGCCTCTTTCTGAGTCTGGGTTAGTGGGAGAGGGAGGAGAGGGTGGAACCGGGAGGAGTAGAAAGAGAGCACTATGATGGAGTTGTAACTTGATGCAATAAACAAACATTATAATTTTAAAAAAGAGAAAAAAAGAAGAAAATTTAATATTCAAATAATTGTTGTTAGTTATGTATCTTCCTTTACATTTGTTTCTATAGGAAATCAATATACATTACCCTCTGGTACTGAAGATTCTTGCTGGTTCTGAGAACTGATGGAGAACATTTTCCCATCAGTGGCTGAAGAGGAAGAAGAAAACTTTTCTAGAGAATCACCAGGCACTGGTAAGGTGGCTAACCGCTGAGATCTTCTTCTCCGATCACTATGCTTGCAAGGTCTAGGGGGATTCACAGGCTGTGGAGGACCTAGAAAAAGATCTTCAATGTTCATGAAGCAAATACATACCAGGGTCATCTTACAATATTTAAAGAGATAAGAGGGGGGAAAAATGAGCCATATTCTTATCTCTGGTGCTGCTATTAAATAACCATAAGAAATGGCATGTTTGAAAGGCAATCAAAGGCAAAAAAAAAGAAAGAAAAAAAAAGTGCACTCTTCATAAAAAGAGTTAATCAAAACCTCTAAAATCTAAAACCTACTAGAACTCAAAGACAGTAACAAGGAACATTAATATCCAGTAGCTCTCCCCAATTATTAGACTGGAGCTAACTATGGGTTCTTTTGTCAACTGCCATTATGTCTACAGAAAAGTAGTCTCTTTATAAGAGAAAATGGGGGAGGCAGGTAGAGGGAAAAGGGAAGGGAGGAAACCAGGAGAGAAGCCAGTTTGTTTCATAGCAAACCTAGGCACTCTAAAGGGAAAGGAAGTTAGGGGCACAGGTGATGGCTCTTACACACATTATACAACTGGTGCTTTCTTTCCTTCCCCAGGTGAAGAAGCTACTGCATATACCCTATCCCATCCTCAGCCTCCCACATGGACTTTTACAGATATAAATCCGGGGCCTGATTCATTCAAAAAATTGAACACAAACAAACCAACGTGATTATTATGACCAAATTAGATATTAATTAGTATGACACTATTCTTGTCCTTACACATTTTTGTTTGTTCAAACAACTAACTGTATCATTTGTTTGTCTTTTAGCAATGTTAGCACAAATGTCTGGACAATTCTTTAATGCTTGAGAGTTCTTTTTGGACTATGAACCTGCTGAATTATACAATAGTTGGATTGTATAGGTTAATATATTACTGCTAATTTAGAAAGAATAGTTTAAAGGAGCTTATGTTTTGAGTATTAAAGGATAATTGACTATGAAAAATAATGAAAGACATAATGGGAAAAACTAAAAAAATGTAACTTTTATGATACTGTGGTTATAGCAATATATAAAACAACTTCAAAATAAAATGCTTATATGTGCCATGCAATAATCTAACTACTAATGGTGATCTTTTGTAATGAAATTTCATCAAAAAGAATTTTCTATTCCCTGTTTCTGCTTAATTATTCAAAAATTAAAGATTGATCAAAATTTGAGGTGTGGTTTAGTGGTCAATGTTGAAAACTGAATGAAAAACAAGTTAGTATGTTTGATAAAGTCTTATAATGCCAGTATCATTATTCTGAGACACAATACATGTGTCATCCTTATTTTCTGATTACAACACTGATTTACTTGTTGAGTAAAGGAGTAGAAGGTTAAGTGTCAACTGACTAGTGACATTCCAGATAACTGCTTCGAATACTAATATTGGGGTCAACATAAACCTTATCTTTTATCTAGCCATATCCATGTTGAAAAAAATGATTTTCAAAAGACTAACACTTGAAAGATTAGTACTGCAGCAGTCCAATCTTACAACGAGTGGCATTCTCCTTTCATTAAGGATGGGACTGGATTCAAGATTGCCTTGTTAACATAACAAGAATAAATAAAGTGCACTGAGAGGGCTACAAATAAAAGGAGATCCCTCCTACCTCACCAGAGGAGGAGTGAGGAGTCACATGAAAACATCAACCAAGGGTCTTCTATCGTTCTTTTTGTTTCCAGGGGTATTTTGTTTGTGTAGTTTTTTTTTTGTAATGAATCAGGCCTTGTATTATTATTTGAGAAGAGTGAAACTAAAGTGGGATTTGTGTCATTTGTTGGCAGCACTTCTTAATGCGCAGTACAGACTTGGACCAGTAAAGCAGTAAAAAATGTCCATGATCTACTCTTGAAATAGTTTCAAGCTTTCTCTGTCATATCTATTTAACTTTTGATTTTTTAAAAAGCAACTTCATAAAAAACAATATAACTACAACAAAACTGTTTTTGAATCTATCTTACAGGATAAGTAACTATTTGTAAAGTCTGTGCTCACTAGTTTTATTTATCACTGAAGAAAGCTGAGATACAAGCGTCAAATCCTTGGCTTGTATTAATTCTGGGGCAAGTGGTGACTTAGGGGTTTTTATACACCCAGAAGACTCTCCAGATTCATGTTTGCATTTCTTGCTGCGAGCCTTCCCTGAAGACAAAGTTGAGGATAACAGTGCAGGTTTCTGAGTGTTGGCAGAACTGCTAATGACAGCTTCATTTTTTTTCTGACTTTGAGGTTTAGGTGAAATCGCCTGAATAAATAATAAAAAATTGATATTTTTATTTTGGTTTCTTCATTTTCCTTCTTGTATTCTATTTTTGATTGTTAAGCAACTTTAGTATCCAAAAACATTGTTAAGCAACATATAACATTTCTATTACAAATGAAAAACCAAAAAGAACCCCACAAATTATTAACTAAAAGTTCAACAGGCTGTCTTTAAAGGGATATTGTCAACTAAGAGTCTATATTTTTAATACCCATGAAATTCTCCCAACATTAAATATCCATCCTCCTGGACAAACATTTCAATATTAACTTGAAACTTCTCTCTTCTGAGGCTGTAACTGTCAATGGTATTAAAACAGGTAGGTAAATGAAAAAAAATATTTTACATTTTAGAGCAGTGAAGAAATACATTTACACTTCTGCCCTTTAGCAGAGTTTTCATAATCACTGTCATCAAGTATATGGCTGTAGTAGACAATTTCCCTTTAGAGAAAGACCTCAACAAGAAAACAATGACCAAATTAACAAAACGTTATCTTTAACTCATTTTAGTGCTGAAAGCTAGAGTTTCATAAGCAAAATTCATCATGAAATCAGAGCCACCAGCAGTAGAGTTAAAAGACTAAAAAACAATACAGAACAAGCAACAACTACAACAACAACAGAAAAGAGATATAGTGTAGGTTAAAACATTGGATTTAAAAACAAAATACGTCGCAGTCTTAGATGAGTTTTTACCTTATTCCTGCCAACTTTTTAAAAAAAAATAGAACTTTATCAGTTCTTTCATATAGAACATTTTATTCATGTGGCAGTAAAATTCCCTGCATATGTAAAAATACGTGTGAATGTATCCATTGTTAAAGACAACAGAAAGCAGCCACACTGGATCCACATTCTGTTGTACTGGGATTCCTACACTGGTTCTCTTCCTGATATCTGACTGCAAAACATGAATGAAATACAGACTTTTAAAAATTGGTATTATGGCAAGACAATGTAAAGGCAAAGTTGCTAGCCCTATTAATGACATCTCTTATCCCCAAGAAATCATTTAACTTTCACAATTTGGGGAAGGGGATGTTCATCAAATCTGTAATCTTCAGATTTCTATAATATGAAAGATCACTGTCTGGGGGTCAAATAAATAATTCTTCTCCCATTGAAATACAAAGTACTCATATTTTTTTGTGGGGGGGAGTTATATATTTGATATTAAATATGACATCACTGAATGTTCTACAGATGGCATGCTAGGTATCTGACCTGAAAGGGCCTGTGTCGAGTGTCCCATTCATTTAATTTTCATTTTCTACTCTTGAATTTCTTCACTATACATATGTGCAAGTGGAACTATCATTTGAAAAAGAACTCCAGAATATTAAGGATTCCTATGCTTACATAAAAGGTGTTGCCAGGAAAGTAATTAGAGCCATTACTTGTAAATAAACAATTTTATTGTTCATCTTCACATATGTGAGAGACATCACTACAGCATCCATTACTCTTGAGTTACAAAGTTATTAAACAAGATATTAAAATGTAAACTAATAACTTGATAAGGTGCTTAACTTCTAAACAAGGACAAATTAACGTATTTAAACCTTACTGAATTATTATGCATCAAATGCAAGTTTTATCCGAAAGTAAATATAACATAACATTTCCCTAATACAATTAAGTAATCTATAACTAATAATCTGACAATGGGGCTCAAGACCACAGTTTGAATCTTTCAGAAATATAAATTTATTAGCACAGCAAATTATGGCTGTAGGTTTGTTACTAGTCTGTCATAACTGGCATTGTAACTCTGTACGACAACAGAAGTGAGCAACAATAAAAACTTCTCATTTAGATCTCTTGCTGATACCAACTGAGATAGTTAAGAGCTTTATAACTTGGCTTTTTAGCTTAGAAGCAAGGCTAACATATGGCATAAAAATTAAGAGTTTGGTTACAAAACATTTTCACATTGATATCAACTTGAATGACAAAATAAGAGGGAACAACATGATGTTCCTTAAATCCTAAGACAGTTTACAAAGGTTCAATTATTAATTATTGGCCTCTGTTACAAAACTGGCAAGGACTTTCAAAAGTTTTGAGTTAAGCACGTACAAATAGCCAAGTCACTCTATTTTTCTTTCTTTTTAACGCTGTTTCTCTAAACTGGTTACTGAATTCTAAACTAACTTCTACATATGATAAGTACTTTTCACAATGACATTTACCTCACAGATTATGTGTAATGAAAGATTGACATTGTAATGAATTTTCCAGAAATATTTTATTACCCAAGTCCCTGATTTATCGCATTCTGAGTATATCATTAACAGTTGTAGGAGTACAAAATATTGTTATATCTGGGACGTTGAATATAGTTATACACAGTAAAAACGTTATTTAAAATTTGGTTGATATACTGACAACAACGGCAAAGACTTAACCGTTTGATGTTCACAGAAAACCAGCAGGTATGAATCACTGACATATTGATTTCAACTTAAAAGACTATTGATTGAATACAACACTAATGGAGGCACCAAAACAATGTACTGCTTTCAAGTCAGGCCTGAATAAAAACTGAAAAACTCAATACAATATCAATTAAAACTGGGTTATCCTTTAAAACACATATAGAGAAGAGCAAAAGATACTCATTTTAAAGTCTTTATTAATTAGGGTCCTAATAAAGAAAGCTAAGATAATACAAAAAGGATATATTGAAACTACATTAAGGCTCAGATTTTAAAACAGGAGAACCAAAGAAATCCAGTTATGGCTATTACTGTATTCATACAGTGCCTAAGCAGTTAAGCCCTTAGAGGATGGAAAAACATGCACAGCTCATTATATACAGGTATTATGGGAACATGAAGGTAGCCAAGGCCAATTCTAGCAACGGCAACCTTCAGTTTTAAATTTCTCTATTAGGTAATTTAAGACAGACCCTTAGAAGTTTTTTAAATTTCTCTTTTTTATTGTAGTTATTAAAATATACATCCTAGCAAAAATGTATGGCTCATTGATCAATTCATAAAACACAGTCTAACAACACCAACTGTTACAATATAAAAGAAACTTCTTATAAAAGGAGCTTAACTGGATGTCAAAAAACCCTGCTTAAACTCACAAATGAAAAGTATTTGTGTAAGGGTCTTTTTGAAAGCTAAAGGTGTCCAGCTAGAAGCTCATACCCTGGGACGTCTGTCTCCAGGCCTTCTAATTTTAGAGACAATGGCTTTAATGGGAGTCTATGGAAAACGTAAGCTAATGAAGTCCATAGTTTATCTGTGTACTTGGGAGAAGGTAGAGTTAAAAATATAACATCAGTAAGTCAGTGCTCTATTCCCATATCTGATCAGAAGGGCAACTGCAATCAGGTGGGTACTACAGCTCCATGAGCACTCCTGTAGGAACTTGAAACAATCAAATGCTACCATTTCATACCTGCCCCAGGACTGGAGCTGTTGCACTGTAGTCTTCCTTTTTTTCAGCACCATCCACCCCAACAGCTTTGGATGCCAACAAACCTTGAGAAAAATTGTACAGACATGGGTTGTTAGAAAAGAAATTACTGATTTCACCATAATAAACTTCTCAAATGTTAGCAGTTGAAATTTCCCACATATGGGAAGTATTTTCAAATGCTAACTTTTAATAAATGTAAACACCTTTAAATTTGAGAGTTGTTCATAGTTGGAAGAGACTTTTTCTTTTTAATGTTACTTTTGAGATCCTTAAATACATACACTTATTCTGGAAAAAAAATTAACTTTTTGGCTTCAAAGTCCAGATTAAGATGGCTTATATTGCTAATACTCATAAAGCAGAGTAGAATATCATTCTGTCACATTAGTGTTTAGAAAGTATTTCCAAATTTTATTTTGACTTATATTCTTTAACCTAAGCTTTGGGCATTTGAATCTATGCTCACTTATGTCTTATTTTCTTCCAATAGTTTCAAAACAATTTCATGGATCCATCTTATATGGAAGGGGAAGAATGTGCAGGTCCTAGAACATCTGGGCTGACAAAATCATTCTGTACATGATGACAAAATGGAAAGCTCTAGATTTTTTGTAATGTATATCCCTAACATTGGATTTTAGAAGACAGAACTCTTTATTAATGATATAGTTATTTTCACAAAACATCAAGTCTACCTTCATTCATAAAGCCATGTCCTTGGATACAACAATTCTTTGCTAATTCTGTCAGTACTTTCTACCAGGTTTATAAGGTCTTTAAAAGGATATATATTTGGTTTTATAGCTACTTTGTTCATAAAAGGAAATATGTGTAACAAGAGATAACAATAGTAAACTTGCTATAGCAATTTTTATTGCCTTTATTACTGAAACTGTTAACATTAGTTCATAGTAGAGAAAGGTTCCCTGAAACACTACAGGAGAGAGCTACCCACACAGCAACGTGGCCTGATTTTCTCAAGTAACTACCCAAAGATGTTAAGTAACCTAGATGGGAAAATACATAATCACATGACCTCCTTAAAGTAGTAAAGGAGACAAATACTACATCAGGCAGAAGCTTTACTGGAAAAGCTGAATGTCTACAGCTGAGTATCAAACAAAGATGCTCAGTGGAAAACAATGATTTTGATACATCAGTGACTGGTGTTCCACCTAGTTTGAGACAATCATCTGTACAGTTTCTTCCTGTTCCACATTATATACAGTGTAGACTTAAATGAGAAATAAAGGCATATAAAGTACTTTATAAAGTTTTTAACCTACAAATTCAATCTTAACTACACTGTAAACATATTTTATATAAAACACAAAAGATGTGGTACAGAATATTTCTTTAACATTTAAAACAAGATCCATTGGTTTATTTTCTTTTCCAGCTAACATTCTTGAGAATTAATGAGCTACCTAAGTTTTTGTTAATGATACAGAATCAAGGTCCTTTTCTATCAGGAAATGAACAGAAGCTCTATTTTTTAAATTTATTCAAACATGAACAGCATTTGCCATTCAATATATTACATAATTATACCTTACTGTTTCCTTTCCTAGAGGTGACAGAATGTTTTTTATATTCATCAAGAGATAAGATGAATTATAAGCTCAAATTTCAGCATATGCTACAAGTTGCAAAACAATCTACCCATAACTTATTACAATAGTGAAGACCAAATTTATTAAAAGCCATTTCTATATAATTGTTGGAAAGAAAAATGAAAGCCTTTTAATTTGGCCATAGACAATAATGAGGCACTTAAGATAAACTACTTAAAATCAGATTTAAAAATACATTTGGTATTTAGGAATTCAAAATATCCAAATATACACAATAAAGCTTTGTATCCTTGACATGCATATCAACTTTAAAAAGAATTACTAGGCATAAACAAAAGCAGACACAACAGAATAGGTGTCTAAAAAGGAGATTCTACTTCTGCCTGGAGGGGCAGTCTAAATCCAATTATCTTTCCCTGGCAACATTCTAAGAAGAAATTTAATATCCAGAGTAAACAAGAATTTGAATGAAACAGACACAAATGAAGTTAATTTTAATTCTTGCAAATACTTATTATCCGCACATTACAAATACACTCTTCTCCAGAAGTGTCTTAAAGAATGCAGGATACAGCATCAGGACATTAAACAATGGGTAGAAGAACATCAATCAAATCGCCATGAATCCTATCACCAAACAAAGTCATTTCATAATGATTTACTTTACTGACAAACAATAGGCCAGAGCTCCCTAGAGTACAAAGGAGAGTGCTCAAAGAACAAAGTGGTTAAAATCTTGGTTAACTTGATGTATCGCTAGTAAATTTAAACCTCAGGATTTTTTTCAAATTTTTAAAAAATTCTTGACATTGCTCAAATATTTCTAACTTTCAGCAATGCCTTCAGTGATTAGAGTACATCATGTACTAAGTACTATTCTTTGTTCTTTTACCTGTGGACAGTTACTGTTTTCAAGTCTACTAAAACTTAATTTGCTTGCAACTTGTTTCTAAAGTTATGGATTCTGGCTTTTAGTGCAAAACTGTTTACCTTAAATGAACATATGTATACCATATGACAGAACTATCAATAAAGCATATCACATATTTAAAAACAATAACCAAAGAGAAAACACACACATACAGAACCCAACTACAATTTCATTTCTTACTAGCTGCAAACTTTGAAACCTCATCATTTTATCATTCTCTGTACAGCAGCCAGATCAGAAGCACCATAGGATTCATATGAAGGGAAGGATGCAAAATAGCATATCATTACAGAGTTAAACTTATCCAGTGGCTGGTTCCCTAAACTTTAGATAAAAGTATTAAAAAAAAAAAGAGTGGGAAAAGAAAAAAGTAAACAAGAACAAACTACAATGATCCTTATCCATTCCTCTCTAGCAAAGAAAAAAAGACACACATACAACTTGATAATTTTAGAGTATGACAAAATTCAGACACAAATCTGCCATTCTACACTAGTTCTCATTTCTTTTCACAGACTACAATGAAATTCAGTGCACACAAGCAAACCCTGGGTTTTGCTGTGTACATTCTTACACCTACTGTTTTTCTGCATACAATACTTGTAACATGAAATGAAAAAGAAAAGCAGAGATGAACTGTTAAAAGGATTGTGATACATTTAAGTCTTCTGTGTAAATAAAGGGGAAAGACCATAATGGCTTCACATGGGTAGGATCTTATGTGTTGTTCTGTGGCTAGCCATCACATTTGACACTCCTAAGGAAAACTGAAGAGAAAGTCCCTTTACAGAAGAGCTAGATTACAATCTGAGGCACATGGTAAATGGTTCTTTTATCTTTACTACTATCTCTCCAAGGCCATGTAGAGATAATACTTTATGTGGACTCAGCTGATTTCTTTTTTAGTTTTTTTATTTCTTTAAATGTTGAGCTTGACCCTCCCATTGAGGCAATTAGAAGTAGGTATATGTGAAAGCATAGTGGCTGAAACTAAAAACAGGTTATGTGGCTGATGGAGGAAAACCCATGGTGTTGGGAAGCTGGCAATTAGCTGCATCCTGTCAGTAGCATTTCCGTCTTCCTTGGTCTTGATTCCTCCAACAGTGCAGTTTCAATCTTTTATCACAGGAGTGAGAAGAAGTTTTCCACTCTGCCCTTCAAGTAGCACTGAGTTCTGTACTTTAAGCCACAACTGAAGTCCCAAGTTCACAGTAGAAAAAAAAAAACAATTTAGAGAAGATTCTGGATTTCTCCAAGGCTAACAATTTCTAAAGAAAAGGTTTAATGGTTGAAGTGATATGAAGTATTTCCTGTCTTGAGGGCAAATATACCCAAGTCAGAGAAATGCATGAAAGTACTATAAAGAAATGGAACAAGAGTGATACCCTCAGTGCAGAAAGAAGCACTAACCCTCAATTAGAGGGCTCACAGGAGCCCTCTGCTCCAACCATCTTTCAGTGGGTCTCCTCTACAAAACAGATACAACATGTTTATTCCTGGATCTAACAAAGAAGCTAATCTTCTTCAAAGCACTTAAATGAAATACTAACAAAGTTTTATCCACTTTTATGAGACCAAAGGCCCTTGAAAATATTTTGTTTTTTAAAAATCAGATGTCCAAATCATTAAAATATTTAAGCTTCCTTTTAAAGCATACTTTAAAATGACTTATAATCATGATTTCATTTAAATAGTAGAAACACATGAGGCTGACATCCTAGAAGTATCAGGTGAAGCATGGCTGACCCTGGATATAGAACTTCAATTCCCTCTTGTGTGAGCACCAGCCTGGCTAGGATTGTATTGTTATCATTCCGTATACTGCTACATGCTACCCTACAAGAAGGTTCTCTAGACACCAACCTCAAGAAAAAAAGCATGAAATAACAAATGAGTCAGAAACTTAATTTAGTCAGATATTCATATTTTTTTACTATAAATGATTCCTTTTTTAACTAAGCCTTGTCATCTGTAGGACTGTTTATATGTAAAAAATACTTGAAGCCATAGAAATGAACCCACCACAAGTTGATAAATGCAGGTAACCCTTTTCTAACAGAAACTATTCCTACCATGGAGGTGATTTTAAGACTATAGACTCTTATAACACTTGAACTTATTGATCCTCACAACATCCCTGTGAGGTAGGCAGAAAATTTGGGCTATTTTTCACATTTTATAACAGACAAAGCTGACAGTGTTGAGAGATGTTTACTTTGAAGAACCAGAAAGTAATCAACTCATTACACTGAGTCAAAAGATCCATTTGACTTTATTAAAAAGAAACTACTCTAACATGTAGACCCTGTAGCCCCCACTCCCTACCACCAAAAGAATCATTGTAGTTTACCAGTAATCTTGTTAAGTCGCGCTCTCTTTGCCTGAAATGAGTTGCCTTGATTATTTTTCCTCTTGTTTATTAATGGGCTCTCTGGCTGTGGAAAGACGATCTTTGGAACGCTGTCTATATGAAGTCCTACTTTTAACAGAACACATGTATGAGAGTTTGTCTGGAATCCAAAATTAAGACATACAGTTAATAGATAGCAAATTAGTGAAAGCATTTGTCTATTGTTTTTTTAGTCTAGTGCTTGATTTTGACTTAAACAAACACAAATCCCTCTGGATTTATACAACAGAAATAAAAGCCTACTATATAGTTATTCTTGAAGTAAAGCTCAAAGAGAATAACTTACTGTTTCTTCTACGTAGTACACTAAAACAACACAATCCCTTAAAAATGAAAACCAAATATTTCAAGCAAAAATCTATTATCAAATTATTGCTATTCAAGAATACTGACAACAGCTAATGTCAAATACTGACGTTAGACCTTTAATTTTTAGAGTTACATATAAGATAATTAAGTCAGTCACACCATTATGCTAGGAGCAAATAATTTAATTCTAATTTCAAAATTACAGGTAGCTAAGGGATTTTTGGCTTATTTGCTACCTTGGTTTACCTCTGTCACAGAAAGGAAAGTAAGAATGTATTCTGTACCAAATGGCCCACTAGATGTGGGTAGCTCTTCCTTCTTCTCAGTCTCTGCTGTGGCTATGCAAGCTGAAGTTTCCACCTTCTTTGAAGGTACTTTAAACCATTTTCCCCCATCTCTCTCTTTCTCTTTATTGCTGTTAGCACTGGTTCGAGGTTTAGTCCCTGTTTTACTCTTCACTGCAGCTGCAGCAGCTGCTTTGACTAAAGCAATCCAGTCCTCCAAAAGAAAAACATAAAATATGAAGTATTAAAAATCCAACTTTAGCTTCAATAATAAAAATATGTATTACATCTTGACAGCTACTCAAACATATATACATGTAAAAATTATGTTAACTACATTCATGTGGCAGATTATCTGTGTGATTGAGATTTCAAGCTTAATAAACTAATAATTAATTGAACTAATAATATATCTATAAAGTGAAAAAAAATCAATAGCAAATAGTCCTTGGGTGTTTTTATATAATTAATCAAAAACAATTAAAAAAAAAGCCAATAAAAATTTGAAATGCTGCTTCAATGTTTCAGAGTTAAAAGTGATGTTACTTTTCTTTCTCATAATACAGTGGATCACACAGAAGAGAATTACATTATACTCTTGTGATAATTGATAAAAATGTACTGCTACTGACCAAGCTACTGTTCCTTTTTAAGTAGCACAAACCATTTGATTCATGGTTAATTTCTTAGAAACCCAACTATAATTTTACTTTTTAAATGTCTAAATTTTAGGATTAACTTATCATATCTTTATAATATTAGTAGTGAAAATTTGCTAGTTGCTAAATTAATCTTTTTTTTACATTTATTTATTCTGTGTATATGGGGGTAGGGGGAAAATTGTGAAAGTCCTTTCACCATGTGGGTTCCTGGGTTCAAACTCATCTCAAACTTAGGTCATCAGACTTGGCAACAAATGCCTTTACTTGCTGAGCCATCTTCCTCACCCTAAATGAATCTTAAGTGTTTTTATTTTTAACTCAAAATTCTTTATTGTGAAAGTATAAAACACTCTAAAGAAGAATAAAATGATGCGATGCTGAGTTTTAGTGAGAAAATGTGTTTTAAATAAACATTTGTAATGTCTCTACAGAGTTAATCTTCCACTCGTGCCCCTAAGCACTGTCTAAATGGACAATAAAGTTCACCCAACATGCATAGCTCTTATGCTAAGAAACTGAAAAGATATAAATGAGTACTGAAAAGTATAAAATGATATTAAGCTACACAGGAAGTTAAAAGACAGCCTGGGCCACATGAGGCCATCTTTAAAAAGAAAAGAAGAAAAGAAGATGTGACAGGACACACACTAGAGAAATAACAGATAATGAAAGAGATTGATTATGACTGAAAAGAAAAACTAATGGGAGACTTCAGAGACAAGGACACTGGTCTGGTCAGCGATAAGGAGCTAGTCTCTAAAGACAAGGAGAATTAGCTGGAAAAATGGACAGCTAAAAAGGGGGAAAGAAGTCTTCCAAACAAGTTGAAAGACATTAAACAAAGGCAAGTAAGCCAGTGTGTACAGGGATGGGGATATATGTGGAAGGATTTAAGTGAAGAGGATTTAGCTGGGGACTGCTATAGCTAAAGGCTAAGCTTTACAATAAAGCAGTGAGGAGAGTGACTCCACCAAAGGAAAATCAATGAGTGACCAACAAAATGGATGAGGAAGGAGGAGTAGGTATAACCACACCAGCAGTGCTTCATGCAGAGTGAATGTATGTTTACAAACTTATTAAAAGAAGGAAATGTAACTCTAGGCTCACACTGCAGTTGTTTATGGTTTTATTCTTTTGTTTGTTTCAGTTGTCAGAGCAGTGTGAGATGTGACTAGGGGTAATTTCCATGTCAAGTTATTTTTTACCTTCAAAAAAGACAAAAGAAAAATTATTGTGGCCTTCAAAACTTAAATACCTAAAAATACTTTTTAAATATCAATTGGTTAATCATGGTAAACATTACGGTCATGTGATTAAGTAATTACTTCCAGTATTCGTCCTTTGAACTTTTACATAGAAAAGATTTACTGTCAAAAACAACGGAGGATGCTTTTCTATGAATCTGAACCAATGACATATTCAAAATGCTCTGTAGCTAGTACAATAAGGCAGTGCATTAACAATGAACACAGTTTTGAAATTAGAAGGTCTGAGTCACAATTCACTCTGCATGTAAAAGCTGAATGAAAGTGTACAATCAGTCACTCAATTCACTAAGCTCTGGTCTTCGCAATTGTAAGGTTAAAAATATCACCCATGTATATATGAAAAGATCTGCTAACACCAAAAAACACCAGATGCAAAATATCAGGAAGGGGAATTACAGGGGATAGGGGATTTATAAGCCAATCTTCAGTGCATTTCAATACACTTTGCGTCAGCACACTTTCACAAAGAATGAAGGAGGTGTCAGGCTGTTTTTACAGACTTCAGACAATTTACTGCTGCTGTGGTTAATATGGATGAGACATCAGGGAGAACAGCAAGTAGTAAGATACCTCACTAAGTGTGAGAAATGACCTCTATCCTGGGAAATGTCAGCTTCATAACTATGGATCAAAACTATCATTCCATTCAAAATTATATAAAACAGGAAAAATGACAGGGCAACTTAGTTTGGACAGTCAATATGTCTACCATACCATATTCCCCCATGAGGAACGTCTGCAAACACATTACAAGAAGGCTTACAGCTTACATTTCAGCAGAAGAATCTCTAAAATCTCTCTGATGGGTCAAGTTATCTTTAAAATGCAACCTGAAGTGGAATAGTATCAACAAACTGTCTCAAAGTCAGGAGCAATAGCATTAGGACTTTTATTTAAACTTAAAAAAAAAAAAAACAAATCTGGAAGTTCATGTCTCATCTTACTCAGGTGTTAAAGAGGATGTAGAGCAGAACATTTCCACTGTACATTTATTCAGTGCATTATTCTTTGCTAAGATAGTATAAAATGCTTTTCTTTATATTTTCATAAAAGGATTCTCAAAGTACTCAAACTCTAGAAAAATACCTTAGCTTTGCCCAATTACCTGACTTATCGTATTTCCTAGGTAACATAAACACCTAATTGGAGGGGAAACCTCATATAACTTATAAAATCCTTAAATATTTTAATAGGCATATAATTAAGAATTATAAGGGAAAATGAAAAATTAAAAGCAAATTATGTTGCCAATCAAGTACTCTTTAAGTAGTTTTGCATTTTGGCATCGATCTTAATGTTAATACACTTTATAGTGTGACTAAATACTTCCAAATATGACATCCAACAAATCTAATTTCTATAATCTGTTATTCAACCACAAACAAAATTGTCTCAATGTTCCACTTTGCAAGTTTCAAGGCAAAATAAGAGTGTCATTTTATGACACCTGAACAACTACAGTATCAGAGGCACAACATTAAATCAAAAGAAGACCCTGACTTAAAGTTATGTAGCAAACTATGCTCCCAATATTTTAATCAGTCTTCCTATTCAGTAACTAAAAAGGACACCACTGCATGCTTAAAAATATTTTATTCATACAAACACATAGAAGGACATAAAGTGGCTTGTTGATTGAAAACATTTTCACTTTAAATTACATTTTACACATATATAAAACTGATCATTTCAGAAGCAATCACACTTTTCAGAATACTCAAAAATAATTATTTCAAATGTAAAATCAGACATTTGCAGACCTTAAAATGGTTATGCCTAAGTGAAACTAACCATGTGATTTTTAACACACTTCAAGATAACATTTTTTGCTATATGGTAGGGAACACTTTTTCACATTAGACATTTTCATTGTTTACTTTCCAGTTCTTAAATTAATTGTAGGTCCAGGTGCTGAAAATCCCAAATAACAGCAGAACATAAAAGAAAACAGTTTTCATTTCTAAAGGCACCTTTCTTTCCAGTGTTTGAGGAAGCATATTCAGCAAATGGAACATGGTTTTTAGCTCCATCCCAGACTCTCCTTCAAATGCTCATTCATTCCTGCCTTGAGCAGTAGCAAAGCATAGAATGCACTGCTTCCATTAGGCTCCTCAGAGAGCCCTACCTGAAACAGCCTACAGAGTGTCAGGTAAGCGCCTTTTAAGGAAGGTAAATAACTATGATTTGTGAAAGGAAAGGAGAAGATAAGAAACTTATGTAAAATTTCATATTAAAAATTAGCTTTCTAAATAAGACTCTATACCAGATAAGACAAAACAAAATTTAAAAGAAAAAGGCACTTACCTCCCTTCCCATAGACTGGTTACACGATCCAGCTGGGTCGATAGGACAACACCAGCTTAGTGGGTGCTGGGATTTCACCTGGAACACAAACTAGTGACCTATAACTTTAGCAGGTCTAAAACCAAAGAAGCAAAAATCAAGTGTATAATTTATTTTACATACTAAGCTTCTCTTTCTTGCTGCTATTTGGGGCTCTCAGCACATAACCCTACAATTAGTTCATTTACTAAAATATACATATGTATGTTGATCAAATACCACTGAGAACGACATCCCTTAAGTAGCCAGGAATACTGAATGCTCTTACCTGCCCCTTAGCATCCTCAGGCATGGCTTTAATGTGCATTCTTTTTAAACAACGGATTACGCCATCATAAAACTGAACTGTGAATGTTCCTGAAATAGGAGCAATCAGAATAATTAGAAAGTATTATGCAACATTATAGCAGCACTTGGAATCTAACAATAGTGGTAGGATGTAAAAAGTCGTTTTGTGATTGCACTAACACAGGCACAGTCTCATGTAAGTACTCCATTGAGTTACTAAATATATTTTCTCTCTCCATCTTTAAACAATTATGAACTAGTTTTTCCCTTAAAATGTGCACAAATTAAGTCCTGATAACTTAGCTGTATGTAATATTGATCTTTACCAAAGAATTTTGAAGTTTACTGTGGAAAGACATAAATATTCTTAGAACTATCTTATAAAAATAAAAGAAACAGTATTTCATCACTGGCTATCTTGAAGTTACTTAATTTAAAGTAGGTAACAGAGAGCAAGACCAGATATATGATGAACATCATTTTCTCAGGGAGATTTACAATAGTATTAAGGTGGCAAAAGAATATTCTACCATGTGAAGCTTCAGCTATAAAATAGCTTAGAAAGCATCAAGATGGAAGCTGTTTGCAGACCAACATGACCACCTGAGGCCCTGAGGTGGCAACTGTGTGACATTCATTCAGCTCAGCAGCACCACAGCCACCTCTGTCATGCTGTGCAGCCAGCTGTGCCTTTCCCTCCCTGCATCTGTCTGCTTGTAGATGCTGAGGCCAGGTATACACCTGGCCTTTATTAAACAAGTACAAACAAGATACATGATCATTATTATCAACAGGTATGAAGTTGATTCCAAAGCCTGTGGCATATATGCAAAAAAAATGTTTTTATAACCTTAAAAAAATGACAATTTTGTTTCAAATTTTCATATAATTAGCATAATTCAATAAAACTGCAAAGTTCTAAACCTAAGGGAGAATTTAAGAAACAAATGATCAAGTGAGTAGCAGGAATATAATGACAATGGAAAAAATGCTAAGAATGCCAAATTGTATACCTACCTTGCACTACCATCATTCCTGCAACTGTTTCTTCATTTCCTTCCTCCACATGGCACTCCTGGGCAGCACATGTTGTCTGCTAAACCAGTGGCAGAGCCTTTGCTCCTACAGCCCTTGTTCATGCTGTTTCCTCCACTTGGATGCCTCCCCATGTCTCTGAACTGTACCTAACTCTAACCACTTTTCAAAGAGCATCTACAAGCTAAAAACTTCCCTCAATATTCTAGACCATATTTCCTACCTTCTTAACTTTTTTATTCTTTGAAAATTTTATACATGGTACAATGTATGTTACTCACATTCATTTCCTCATTACCTTCTCTGTCAAACTCCACCCATAACCTAAGTTCATGTTCTTTTTTTTTTAAAAAGCAATACATTGAGTCTAATCACTAGTGTGTGTGTGTGTGTGTGTGTGTGTGTGTGTGTGTGTGTGTGTGTGT
>CAJQZJ010004888.1:14933136-14955174 GCA_907164525.1 Lophiomys imhausi | reverse complement strand
TGTGTGTGTGTGTGTGTGTGTGTGTGTGTGTGTGTGTGTGTGTGTGTAAGCAATTGCTCTCCTGATTGGATTTGAGGCACTTCTACAAGTTCAGCACTGATACTGTAAACAAGATTTATATTCATGCCTAGGAAAATCACAGGTTCAAGGGGAACCTATTGTTTGCTAAGAGGTCAGGTTGTTAAACTGCTTTATGAAATGTTTATGTTCATATTCATAGATTTGCACTGTTCTCTCTTCACTTGTGTAAGCTGTATCACAAATATCTAAATGTGCACATTAGTTAGCATCATTTTGCTTTTATAATGAATTGGAGGTTTCCCTAGATCCTATTTTGTTCCCCTTGAAGGAAAGAGTCATGCTCATCTACTTATATAGGGCATATAAAAACTAAAATTAATACCTCTAGTGAAAAGTTAAAAAACAGCTATCACTATTTCCCCAACGACTCCCTAGAACTACTCCAGAAATGGTGGCAGTCACAGTGCTAGCAGCATCACATTTCTACTAATATAAAATTAATTTTCTGTTTTAAAGCCTGTGGATAAACAGAATAGGATAAAGAGTGAAAATGGTTTGTTTGAGTATAGTGTGTATGTGTGCAGGTACACTACTGCACAAGAACATGCTTATGAATTACAACAAGTCCTAAAGTGCTCCGTACTCAACACAGCTGCTGTTAGTTACACGACATTGTGTGCTTTTACTTTGTCTGTTTTGGGATGGAACATAGCACCTAACAGAACAGATTCATTAGTTCTTTCTGCCCATACTGCTACTGAACAACCTACTCTGTACGAGGCTCTGGACTGAACACTGAGGGTGCCTAGGTATAAGACTTAAGCAAACTCACTGTGGAACATGGTTCCACAGAAGTGTAAACACCCAAAGGAAAAGGGGAAACAACCTGCACACCCAGTGACAGGTCAGTCCCTCACCTCTTCCTGCAGTGTGTGGGCAACCACTAGAAATGACGCTACAGTCTCACCTGCACTCCAAATCACTGACCATAAACAGGAGTGAGATCTTGCAAAATTATTTTCATACTGAATTCATCACACATCCTTTTACATATTTTACATACTTCTATCTTACCTTCTATTTATTTCAAGCTTATTTTTAATTTTAACCCACAGCTTAAACTTCCTCCATTGCTTTCATCACTTCCAAGTAAAATTCAAATCCTATGGCAAGATTTTAAAGTCCCTCATTTATTAATCTTTGTTTCTGTCCAACCATTTCCCTAATATTCCATGTTAAGCAAAGTCCTTCTAGTTTTCCTTTAACTAGCTTCTGTGTTTTTCACAACTTAAAGTAACCTGGGCAGACCAAATGTCCTTGCAAAAGCTGTTACTTGGTGTGCAGTGTTTGTTTCTTTGAAAAAACAGTAAGTGGTTAAGTTTATTATCTGTCTGAAACATTTCCCAGCTCATGGGAAATCTTAATAACACACCTATTTTTTTGTCTGTCTGTTTTTATTCAGGCTGTGAAGTCATGAACCCTGTCACTCTAGGCAATATTTAATGATTGCTCCTGTAAAGAATACTAGCAAGAAATCCACACAAGACAATATAAAATAAGAAAAAAGTTATATGCAACAACTATATACCTTAACTGAAGTTTAAAATAAAGGAAATTTTTCTCTCAGTTCTATTTAAGTCTTGGGTCATGTCAGATACATACCTTCTTTGTTAATTGCTTCAATCTTGGCAGGGTAATAGCGACAGTCTGTCCAACGAGCCAGAACTTCTTCTCCAGCTTTAAAATCCTAGTCAAACAACTTCTAAGATCAATTCCATATATAATAAACATTTAATTAACACCACAAAAAGCTGTGAAATTTGACACGACCCTTTTAAAATGTCATTATGTATCTTTAAAAGCAGCAAATGGGAAAAATTTCCTACTTACAAAGAAATCTTCCTCATCCTTTAGCCCTTCTTTTCTTAGTGCAGGTCTTTCAAGGGGTCGCAACCTGTTGCTATCCCAATAAATCCACTCATCATAACGATGACTCCAGCGCTCAAAATGGACTAACATCTTCCCTTCTTCATAATCGATCTTTTCAATTCGTGATGGATACCTCAAAAAAAAAAGTTTCATATCAAGAGAAATCCTTATGTCATCAAGTACAAAGTACTAAACAGAAAGATTTTAATATGGACAACTTACCATTAAGAGAAAAAAGTGAGTATACTCATAAACTACTGAACCCACAAAATATGCATCACCATTGTCATTTTTAAATGAGTGCTCTCAAAACTTGAAAAATAAATCCTCTGATATACTCTGAATGCAAAATATGAAGTGCGGTACTGTTTAAGAAGCTAATATGCTGGCATGTGTCAAATGGTAACTACATCCCTATTTTTGATTCAATAATCACACTTCTGTATATATATACAATTTTCAGTAAGAAAATAGAAACTGTAGAAACTATGGTTGGAAAAGCTGAAGACTTTTATTTTTTAGTTTTTTTCACTTTATTGTTTATTAAATACAATTTGGATTATTTTTCTTTCAATATATTTATTTCTTTATTTCTTCAAGTTACATCTCAATTATAATCCTCTCCCTCTTCCATTCCTACCCTCCTTCCCTCTTCCCCCTCATCCTTCTATCTCCTTTTTAAATTTATTTTAGTTTAAGATATATCTTTTTCCCCCCAACAGCTCCCCTTTAAGTCCAATAAAGGGCTCTTTTTCTTATAGCAATAAATACAATACAGAATAATAGTTAGGCTACAGCTATGAAAATTATAAAGTATAGCATACATTTCCAATGTCCAGTCCATAAATATTTGGCAAAGTGATATTAATATTCTATTATCTATCTCAATGAGTTTAAAGTTCTATACCTAACTCAGTTTCCATCCTAACTTGCATTACCAACTTAAAAACATCTCCTTAGACCTAGAACATCCTTTCAATTCCTAAACAACTTAAAATTTAATTATGAGACTATAACTATCCAGTCTTCAACCACATCAGAGACCTGAGAAGGATACATATACCTAAATAAACAGGAAGTGCAGAGCAAGCAGCTTCCAAAACTTAGAAATGACAGACAACTGGCTGCCTGGACAGTCCCCAATTTCCCTCAATACATTGGAGCATCTATTTTCAGCCTTTTGGCCCAGTATCTCTGACAGACATCAATTGTAAGGCAGGAATTATGAAGGACTTGCTTATCCTGTCTTGGCAGAGCTAGGCTGTTGACTTACTTGCTTCCAAGTTTTGTCCTTTTCAGACAGCATTCTGTCTACAGTTAAAGCAAGGTTTTTTTTGTTTTGTTTTGTTTTATGGAGATTTTGATGCTCATCATCTACTTGGAGTAGAATAGGGGGTGTTGTCAGGAGCTGACATGTCTCAAAATAAATAAAAAAAATCTTAAGAAAACATCTTTGAATGCCATATTCTATAGATCTCTTGAAGTTTCTGAAAAGCACCTATCTCTAAATATTTAGATAAGCAAATGTTGCTTGTCTCTTAGCAACTTGATTTCTGATTAACTTTGAAAACATCTGTGATACACTACACTATTACCTAACAAAATGACATGTTTGAATGACTATTAGTTTGCATTTCTTAATTATCCTAAAAGGTTTGTGACAGTTGCTATCAATAGGCCAAAACTTCACATTGCATTTTTAAGCACTGCATAGGTACAATACCTTAAAAAGAGTAAACCTTAATTTTGTATCAATATACAAAGATCAATACCCATGTAGCCAAATACAATCTTAATTTTGTATCAATATACAATGACAATACCAATGTAGTCAAATAAATTCTTAATTTTCTATCAGCATACAAAGATATGAGGATATTCAATAATCTGTCCCTTTTTCTTTATCATTCCTATATTATGTCTATATCCCATTTTTTCTCAAGTCTTTCCCCCCCTACAGTTACACGAACAATGACATATCTAACAGAATGTAGTATCAATCTTCAAATGTCATGTTTATATTGTACAAAGTAAAAAGTTAAATGAAGATTATGTTTAGGATTGCATGTTAAATTATGCTTAAAAATATTTCAACATGTTTTTGTGTACATATTCCTTTCTGTTGTGTGCATGCCCGTGTGTACCCATTAAATGCAGAGGCTAGAAGACAACCTCACTATCATTCCTCAAATATCATCCACCTGGTTTTCTCACCTGGAGTTTATCAGATAAGCTAAGCTAGCTGGATACTCAGTCCAGGACATCTATGTCTGCCTCTACAGTGCTGGGATTATAAGTACACACTACCACTTCCACCACTTCCAGCTTTTTGTTGCACAAGTTTTGGGGGCAGATCTCAAGACTTTGTAATTTCAACTGAGCTCTCCCCACAGACTATACATCCATTTCTATATGGCATAAGCACACACTTTATTTTTCTTTATTCTATGGTAAGCATAGATGCTGGGAAGGAAAAATCCAAGACCGTAAATGTAAAAATATTTGATTGCTTTTTCTTTACAGGTAGATTATACTATGATTAATTTAATAAAAAATTCACTTAAACTTTTTAGGCAGAAAAGTGTATTATTCGTACAATAAAATGTTTACAAATAACTGATTTAAAATATGAGTAAGGGAAATTGGTCTGAAGTTCTCTTTGTTGGGTCTTTGTGTGGTTTAGGAATTAGGTGTGACTGGGGCCTCACAGAATGAGTTTGGCAGTGTTCCTTCTGTTTCTGTTTTGTGGAAGAATTTGTAGAGTATTGGCAATGAAATAATACAATTTGCAGCCAAATGGATGGAACTAGAAAAGCTCATCTTGAATGAGCTAACCCAGACTCAGAAGGATACACATAGCATCTATTCACTTATAATCGGATTTTAGCCTTATAGTACAGGATAACTATACTACAACCAATGCACCAAGGGGAACAGGAACATAGACTTTGTTACCTGTCAATGAGACACTTTGCCCTAGTGGCGCTGCCTTGTAGGCCCCCAGTATATGAGGAGGCTCTTGGCCCTCATATGACTGCTGAACTGGGGCAGGGGACTAATATGTAGGGACACTCTACTCCAGAGGAGTGGAATGGAAGGGTTAGGGGGTAGAGGGTGGGAGGGTAGGACTGTGATGGGAGGAGCGTAAAGAGGGTACTGTGATGGAGATGTAACCTGAAGTAATACATAAACATAAAAAAAATATGAGTAAAGATTAGAACTCAACAGCCAATATGGGAGATGTTTCACCTGTAACTGTTTATCTCTATTTTCTTTTAAAAAATAAATTCAAAGCTTTGGTTTTTTTAACAAAAAAAGTTTAAACATATGCAATTTTAAGGTTATCATCTATTTTATATGGCAGTCATGTTGTTCAGTGATTTACACATCTAAATAGACAGAATTTTTCTGACATGATTTTAGTTTTGAATCATGATAATGAGCAATTGCACCTCATATACACTATGCTCTTCCACCCATTCTTTCATACCTCTTAATTCTATCCTTCCTGCCTCACCTAACTGCCCTTCCTGTCCTTTTTACTTTCATTGTTCAGGCCTTGTTTAACATGTAATGCTCGCAGCTGACTTCCTGGACTCCTCTTTCCATTGCTCTTATAAAACCCTGTATGTTGAAATCCTCTCTAGACAGGCTCCAAATTAAGAGCTGGGGAGTGTTATTATCAACAGAGGCATTTATATGTGTGTCGAAAGGCTTCCAGTATTAAATAAGCTGGGGAAATACTGCATCAAATAATTAAGCTACTTACTTGAAGACCTCTTGCTGCTGTCGGTAAACAGAGACGAAACACTTCACTTTACCAAACAAGAAATATGTAGCCTGTTTTATCTCAAAATGTTTAACATGTCTAGAGACAGTGCACAGCTAAGGATCACGATGCCAGAATGCTGCTCAAACCTAAGAGCTTTGGGTTTACCTAAACTGTGCTACTTATCATAGACCCCAGCATCTGACACAGACAAGCTACCGGAGCAGTGTTCAGCAGGAAACAACGTGATTCTAAAGGTAGACAGTCTTCATGTTTCCGAAGAACTATGAAGGCTGATGGCTTGCTCTAACCTTAACTCTTAGTCTTTGGGGAGAAGTGGGTAAGAACACAATTTGCTACTGGAAAGCATCAAGCTAGAAAACATAGAAAGTGTATTAACACTTTCATGTAGACATGTCTATCCAGCCATATAAAATCAAAACTACAATGCTCATCGTTTGTACTGTTCCCCTTGATTTTGTTGCTCTAATTTTTAAAATATAAAATTATCATAGCATACAGGGAAACTTTCAACAAGATTTCCCTAATATTTTCAACATTACTAGCTATTGAAACATTATGAGATATTTTTGTTAAGTCCAAAAACTGATAAATCTCTCTTAAAGCATAAGAGCTTCTAATTTCACTTATTATGTCACTCAAATTTTCAGCAAAATCCAAAGTCCTTGGCTTTGCTCTCTAGGTTCTTTCAAATGTTAAATGTATGAAACTCTATATAATTAAAACCTTCAAAGTAAGAAGAGTCCACAGTAACTGAGTAAAATATATCTATTTTCATAACATGATTCAATTCAGTAAAAATCAAAATCTGAATGAATTTAAATAATGTAAATTGAGATTGTTATTTTTAAGCAAGTTATGGCTTTCGTAAAATATTTTAAACTCTGCTCACCGAAAGGATGCCTGAAGCAACAGCCAGAACAAACTACATATTGAGGAAACTCTTCAGGATAAGTTACAGCATGTTAGAGTCTCTACATAAATACCTAGAGAATGACATGCATACCTAGGCTACTGCCAAAGTTAAAGGTGTCAGAAATATTATCAATACTGTCCAACATGTACTTCAACATCTAATAAGCCAAAGGTGGATTGGAGATTTAGTTTTAGTGGAAGAGGGCTTGCCTAGCAAGAATAAGGACCCAGGTTTGGTCCATGGCACTAGGAAAAGAAAGGGGGCGGGAGGAAAAGAGGGAAGAAGAAAAAGAGGGAGAGAGGGAGGGAAGAAAGGAAGTAAACAGGCAGGCACTGTTCATACATTTAAAAAGAAATATAACTAAATTTTATCATCATTTCATCATTGGGCTCAGTTTGGAGAGCTGGATGAGAAAATGCTGTTCTGTATTATCAGAATCTATCTTGCTTGCTTACTGAAAGTTGACTGTTTTTTATATATACTGTATCTTGTTTTTGGTCCATGTTATAAATAATATAATCTGCTTTAACAGATGAGGACTCAAGAATATACATGGTACAGACATTTTTCATAGCAGAGGCTGATACCAAAGCTTCCACTCCATGCCAGTAAAAGTGGGCTAAGTCTATATATATAAGTGATCACAACATACACAGAAAAACTTCTAAGTAAATAGAAAACCGTATTTCACATGCTTAAATAATTCTGAGAGCACTGGGAAGTTCACTAAACACTCCACATTGGATGTAGTGGGACATCTCAAGAGTTAAGACTGAGTACAAATGCAATATATACACAAAGTATAGTTAATTAAATGTTCAGTATTCAAAAATATTATGACTCTGGGTGAAACCATAGTGAATGAGATTGTTGAGGAAAGCAATATGTGTCACCTGTCCCCAGGGACTTCACCTTCCAAGATTTGTGGGCACTTGAAGGCAGTAGTAATATTCCATTTGACCTGACTACATGATAAACAGAATAGTAGATACAGTAGAACGGGACATTAAATTAGACTTGTTCGCTTGTTTCAAACTTAAAGGGCTTTGCCATAGCAAGCTAATGAAATGATCCTTTGTTCTACAGAGCACATGGCTTCTATTTAATTGGGTCACTGGTTGTATCTTAGGAAGGAAAAAGTATGCTAAGATCTTCACAACATGTACAAGGTAAATTCCAATATAGCAATTCGCATATAGCTCTATACAGCAAAATAATTCCTCTGTTCCAGCAGATGGCCTATACTAATGGTATATGTTTTGATACACAGTGTATAAAAATTGTTGAGTAAATATATTCACAAATGCCTAATTTGAAGCATGTATTATTTTCATGTTACTTATGCTTTACTATAATTGACTGTGAATTTAACATAAGATTTTACTTCCTAAAATTGGAAGATGTGGTGTTCATGTTTTTGTTTTTGCCACTTTTAAAGGCTGAATCACACAAAGCTGTTAGAGTAAAAAATAGTGATTAGGCTCAGCCTGAGGCATTTATGAATGATTTAGGAAAATATTTAAGTGGGAGACCAGGATTTCAGAGTCCACTGTGTCAGGCAAGATGCCAGAGTAACTAGAGACAAGAGTTAAAGACAGAATTTCCAGAGCTGCTCCATCTCAAGAATTAACAGAAAGAAATGATGGGACTATAACCTCACCAAAAGGATGACTCCTCAGTGCCAGAATCCTATGTAGAATTCTCTGGCCTCTTATCAACTGCTGCTGAAAAATAACACAGCTTTCACTATCTACCTTCCCTGCAATGATCCCACTTCAAAAGGCAGACAATGTGAGTGCATAAGATTCTGGTCTAGTGAGATTTGCTAACTTAGAAAATCAGGAATTGCCTGCATTGCTCTGGGTTATTTTGGCTTTTCTAAGTCCTTTATTCTAGAAGCCTGGAAACAGAGTCTACTTCCAGAAAAATGGAGGAAAAGCTGTTCACTCTAAAATGAATTATAGGCATTTAGACTAATATAAATGAAAAGTATAAAAAAATACCAAGAGTCTGACTTGAATATTTTTTTTGCTAATCTTAACTGGCCTTTGAGATTGGTACTTAAGCCTTTCCAGGTCTAAGTCCTCTAACGGTCAAATTAAACCACAACCATGGCTACAAACACAGAAATACCATTGGCAAAAGTAAAATGTATTTTTATCTTCTTAAAACTCTTAAATTTTCACTGCCTTGTCTAAATATTGTAATTTTAGCACTCTAACTGATGTTTCCAATTTGTATAAAATTATTCAGAGAGGTTACTCTGTTAAGTACAGATTCTAGACTAAATAGATAATTCAGTAAGAACCAAACACTGGCTAAAAACATTGGTCAAAGAAGTTAGCTGCACCTGAACACTGTCAGTTCCCAACTGCATTAACTCCCAAATGCTGGCAACATACAAGAACATAAGCAGTCTAAGAAAGATGTTGCATCTGGTGAATTGCTATCATAGCTCACATTGCTCTTATTTTTGTCTTAATTTGTTATATATGATATATATTTGGTATGTGTGTATACATCCATATATAGATGAATACACACATACCAAATGTGTATCACTGTATCTGCTCACTTTATTATTGCCTTAACTTATTCACTAAGTCAAGAGAGTGGGGAATTCCTCTGTTGTAAAATGCTATGTGTCTGGTGCAGAGGTAGATGACTTTTCTTCAGAGACAGGTACTCCTAAGTTGAATTAGATGTTTAAGGGGATGCCCATGGAAAAATACCTTCGGGAAGGCAAAACAATCTACTACCATCAGTGCTCTATTTATTATCCTTGGAAAGCAGAGGGATGAGAAAGCAAGCATACCGTTATAACAGAAATGTCACCTGATGAATTAAATTTCTAAAATATCATTTTAGAGTAATAGTAAAACAAACGTTATCTTTATTTAAGGAATTCATTCTGATTTGTCATCTAGTTTGCTACAACCTGATATATTTTTAACCTTATTGATGTCAACCATAAAAAAATGACCTGTGAATCTTTTGCACATAAACAAAAGACAAGAGATTACAACTATTATTAGATTTCAACTCACTAAATATAACCAGTATATGCTGCCAAAATTTTTGAATAAATATCAAACTGGCAAAGTTACTTTCAAAAAATATCCCAATACATTTTCAAGTTATATAATTTAAAGTTATTTTGTTTATATTGATAATAAAATTTATATATTTTTTATAATTTGGGAATTAATAGTATTTTATTCACTTCAGTAAAGGAGAATCAAAGCCATGACATATAATGAGTGATGACACAGTAGTATACTAACATGCACAAGGAGTATTTAAAGAGAATATTAGTGTGGACAAGGTAGATAAGTTTTAAAGGATAGCAATAAAACAACCTGAAATAAAAGTTAAGAATAATATAAGTGTTTGTGGACTGTAGGAGTTAAGGACTGACAATCTAAAACAGTTATGTGAATAAATATTTCATCTATAACATGTGTCCACTAAAAATATCTAAAATCTACTAGGTCAGGAATAGAGGTAAGAACTGCCTTACCTATGACTGTTAGGTTAGATGATTACGTAAACAAATACATATGGACTGGACATTGGGAAGGTATGCTAAGCCATATAACTCTCATAATTGTGGCCTATTTATTTCTGTTTTGTATTGTATTTATTGTTATGAGAAAGAACCATTCGTTGGACTAAAAGGGGGAGCTGTTGGGGGGAAAGATATACCTTACACTAAAAAAGGGGGGTAGAGAATGGGGGGCTTGAGGGGGAAGAGGGTGGAAGGGAAGGACAGGAGGGGGGGAGTAGGGAGGGGATTGTGATTGAGATGTAACTTGAAGAAATAAAAAATAAATTATAAAAAAAACCTAAGGTAAATACACCAAATGCAATGTCCTCGTAACCTAGTAATTTCTTTATATTGCCAGCTTCCTAGATGTACTTAAGTTTATATTATGATTTGTAATTTTCAAAATTCCCTCACCTATTCACCCTGACTACACTGGCAATAAAGATGTAACAATATTATTATGCTAGTATGTTAAAAGTTAATGTTCTCCCACAGGCATGCTAATTATTTCACACTTTAAACAAAATCTTTTCCTGTGTTTGTGGTTTTTCAAGACAGGGTTTCTCTGTGTAACAAGCTCTGCCTGTCCTGAACTCACTTTGTAGACCAGGCTGGCCTTGAACTCACAGAGATCCACCTGCCTCTGCTTCCCGGTGTTGGGATTAAAGGTGTGTGCCACTATGCCTGTTGAAATATTAATTCAAACTTCATATTATAAAATGAAAATAAAAACAAGAATTACTCTTGATTCTGAAGAACACTGAGATAATAATCTTTGGGCCAACATTACATCCTCTTTAACACTGAATTCTAAAAATTCTCATCAGTGATTATTCAGATTTTTGCATACCCATTGACTCCTATGACACTTACCAGTAGAAACTATTTCAACCTGCTTCTTAGTTTTGTCCCCATTATCTTCTCACACTACAAGAATTAGATTAAGGACCCTTTCTCACCTTCATTAAATCATGTTCTTCCTTTCACAGGTATTGGATTCAAAGTTCATGTACTGTGGACAATTTGTTCAGATTTCTAGAACTAGACTTTTAAAAATTGTGCCAGCAAAATCCAGAATTCTAGGCTGTAGTTGTCTAATTCTCCTTAATATTTAGCATTTAGAATAGTCTCCAATAGTTAGGATTGCATATGCCACTACTGATTAATTCTACAGATTTACAATGACTTCTTTTGCTTGGCTGTACTGTATTCGATCTTAATGTTTATCATGTACCTATACCATCTGGTAGAAGCCATTCTGAGCTCTTAACTTCTTTCAGTATAGTGTGCTTTAATCCTTAAAGGTTCCTTTATTTCTTCCACTTTTTTTTTTTTTTTTTTTTGAGACTGGGTCTTACTATGCAGTCGAAGCTGGCCATATATCAAAAGAGTATCTCAGTCTCCTTGGTGCTGGGATTACAGATATATGCCACCACCCAAACTCTTCCTACTTTAAAAAAAAAAGTCCAAAAGGTTCAGTAACTTGATCGAGTTAAAGAAATAATAAATGATGGATCCTTGAACTCAGGTTTTTTAGTCCATAGAAATTATTTATCCAACCATTATAGATTCTGCATTATGCACCAGATTGTCAATTCATCACTATGGTGGTTCAAATCCAGCAGGTTCTTACCAGTGAAAACAATACAGAAGTTAAAATAATTTGTGTTTATTTTTTATTGCAAATAGTCTGCTACTTACACAAACATGTCTGAAATTGGTTTTTGCTAGCCAAAAGAACATACATAGAACAGTTATTATATCTTACAAAATAAATACCCACTATACATAAAATGATGTCAACAATGACAATATTAATAAGAATGCTGAAAGGATGTGTAGGGTAATGGCTGTCATTAAACCACATATCAAATACTCACATCACACACACACATATGCACACACACATAGCAAGTCTGATACTTACCTTCATCCTTTTCTAAGTTGATGAAGGAAGTCATGAAATAAAACTGTCAATTTGAAGATTTGCTTCTAAGCCAAAATCAGGAAGAAGTTTTTTTAGACAGGCAGATCTGAAATTAACTTGCCTTGACTAAAATTGTAATTCTAAGAACAAAGGCACCAGAGGGCTCTTAAATACTATGTACATACACCACTAGATAAGTCAGGAAAAGTGCTAGTCCAAGGCATATTTAGCCAACAAGCTAAAAGCTCTTGGAAATCTATGTAAGGCAATGGAATACACTGATGAACTCACTATACCTGGAGTGAAAAGTTTCTATCATCCAAATATTTCAGACCTCTATTTTTTGGATCCAAATTACACTGGCTTTTTTCTATATTTCTGAACACCATTTTTTCTTCTAAGTGACTAGCAGTTTTGAAAAACTACCTATGAATTCTTCATATCTATTTTCTGTCCCAGATCTGTTGCAAGCCCATCTGTAAATAAGATAAAATTATCTGTCAACCCAGAAAAGGAGAAAATAAATAAAAGAAACTTGGGTCTTAATTCGAAAAAGCTACCATGGAACACTCCCACAGAAGAACCCCAAAGCAGAGACAGAAAGCTTATGACAGAAAGCATTTACACCACCAATGTTCTGGCTTCTAATTAAACTTACTTTTTCCAATAGTTCTTTTTTAAAAAAAAAAATAGGGTTTAAAAAAACATACTTGTAGAGCATAAAAATGGACTAAAAAAAATGCATCAATAAATTGAGCACACACCGTTAAGAACAAAAACAGAAGGACCAGATGATTTCTGAACTAATGAACCCAACTATCTTATTTCTATTCTTGCTTTTCATACTTTTTTGTCGGGAGGGTATCATCACCATTATCTAAACACAGCAGGTGAAGCTCTAGTTTGTGGAAAGTTTAAAGTGTTTGTATACTGGCACAGGCCCACCTAATGATTAAAGTAGATTAAAAACCAGAATTTGAAACAAAATTCTTACCATTTCAATTTGAGTTCTCTGCAAAAAGGCTTAAACTGTAGTCAACAGATATTTTTGTGGATTTAAGAACCTAATATACAATTCAATTATGTTGGTATTATACATGTAATTACTTTTTTCTTTCTGAGTCTACAGTAGAAATCAGGCTTTCAATGGCAGTGAATGTCTCAAAGTAACTATATTTCAAATGTATTATATAAATATATATATGATATTTCAAATATGTGTTATTTATATATGTGTATGTATGTATGTATGTATGTATGTATGTATGTATGTATGTATGTATGTATATATGGAAGCCCCAAACACAAAAGGACAAAAATTTTATTCACATCAGCTAAACAATCTTTATCCTGAAAGTATTTATCTTATGTTCCCATAAATTTCAAATTCATCTAACACCAGTTTACTCTTACAATAACTAATTTTCAGGGGCATTCTCTCCTGCCCTCAATATAGATCACACATCTCTATATTCCTCTGAAGGGTCATCAATTGAAAGTTACTTTTTATTCAGAAAATATGCACTAATTTTCAATTAGAAGGTATCTGTCACTACTACAATCTTAATTGTAGTATTTCTTGAATTTCTTCACACTTTTAAAATTCCTGATGGTGAACATCTTAAACGCATTTGCAAATGTTCCATACAGTTCAAATCATCCAAATGTTTGGGAACAGCATTTGCCAACTCAAATTTAAACTCTTCTAGCAAACTTCCATAATTGGAGACATCTCCATGGTTTTTAACCTCTCACTTTCCTTTTCTTTCAATCTACAAGAGAATTAATAGGAATACTCCAAAAAAGCCAGAAAAGCAGAACTCATCTGAATACTTTAAGTTGATTGTACTTCAAGTACTGTAAGACTAATAGCAAATCACTCCATCTTCTGTATTCTCGTAAGTTAATCACTGACTACAGAATAACAATGTAATCAAAAGGCAGCAGTTAAATTGTTAAAAACCAGTTTCATCATTTTTTAGCAACTATTCTGCACATGGTTAGACATCAATGTGTGTAGAGGTAGTCTGCAATCTAGAAAAGTCAACTGGAGTAGGGGGATGTGATGAGTACTTCAGAGACTACGCTCTCACAGCCTTCTGCAAGGACGTTTTCCTGTGGGAGTCTAGCTCACTCTCATGCCAACACTGAAGTCTACTGAAAGCCTGCACACTGACATCTCCAGACTCCCCAGAAGTTTACTTTTCAGCTCTCCCTCTCCCCTTAGATCTATGACAATGTTTTACATTTGAAATTGTAGAATTCAAAGCAAATTCAGATATATGTTATTTGATCCAAAAAATATTTCATAAATAATAGTGCTACTGCTAAACAAACCAGGATTTCCCCATACTTACTGGATCGGTAAATAACTGCATAAATTAAAAAACATCCACTTAGTGTCTCCAATATAACTTTATTATGAACATTCTCTTTCTCCAAATATATTCCTAAACCAAAATACTTGTTTTGGTGTTCATATCTTATGATGTTGTCTTCCAGAAATAAAACTCAATGTCAAGGTGTGAGTAGACATACATAATAGTGTAAAACACTACAGAAAAATACAATTTAAAACAGCTGATTACATTTGCTAATCTAGCACATAAGTCCTTATGCAGGTTGTTGAGGAAGTAAGTTAAAAGAAAATGTTTTAAATGACAAAATATCTAAAAATTAAAAGTCCATGTTCAGCAGAAGTTTAGTCTGTGTATAAGAGATGTAGGTAACAAAAGCGAATACAAAGTAAAAATGTCGAACTCCAGCATGACTTCTCAGGGACTGGGTTCATAGTGCAGACAGATAATCAAGCCACCAGTGACTTCTATATGAAGCTGCATGCTTACTTTGAACACAAGAAATAATAATCTGTACGTAATATAGGTAATTTCTCAAAGAGAAGCTATGTGTGTGAACTTTAAAGAGTATGTGGTACTGCCTGCTCAAACATTATGATGGTACTCTTCCTAACAAACAGATTTAAGTCTCCTAGTAAACCACATCTTCCTAAACCTAAAAAAAGCTTAACTTCAGTTTATTTCTTTCCACTAATGTATCTTTTTATGACGAGGACACATCAAACTGTATTTTCCTTTTCTATACATGAAAAACATGTTATATATACAGATCAAACTAACTGGCATGTGAGTGTTCCACTTTTATCCACTTTTGTGCTTTTGTTGTTATTGTCTGTTTGAGTAGGTGGACGAGAGATTGAACTCAAGGCTTTACACATGCCAGGCAAGGGCTCTACTTCAAAACGATATTTCCAAAACTTGGACATATTATTCTGAGGCAGCTCCACTAAGTTGCCATGCTGACTTTGAACTTGCTGTCTTCCTGTTTCAGCCTCCTAAGTTGCTGGGAGTATGCCACCAAGCTTGGCTTGTCCTTCTCTCCTTTTTTTTTTTTTAATTATGTGTATGGGGTGGGGGAGATGGCTCAGTGGTTAAGAGAGCTTGCTGCTCTTAAGATCTTGTTCATTTCCCAGGACCTAATTGGTGGTTCACAGCCATCTCAAATTCCCTCTTCTGACTTCCTTAAGCACCAAACAGGCAAAAAACTCACACATAAAAATAAAAAATTTAAAACTGTGTGTGTGTGTGTGTGTGTGTGTGTGTGTGTGTGTAATTGCATGTGAGTGAAGGTACTCTCAAAAGCCAGAAGAAAGCATCAGATCCCTGGAGCTGGAGTTACAGGCAGTTGTGAGCCTTTACACATGGATACTGGAAAATAAACTTGGATCCTATGGAAAAGCAGCAAACTCCCTTAACCACTGAGTCATCTCCCAGACCCTCTAATACTTCTTTATAAAAGGAAATATACCAACATATAAGTTAATTCCACAGTATACAGTTCAGTGTACATGTCTTGAGAATAAACAAAAGCAAACTAGCTTTACTGGCCAATGTTTCTCAATAAGATCATTATCACTGGACTTACTAGAGATACATGTAGACATTAAAGCCTAGTCAGCATGGATCTCTTGTTGAGAAGCTAAAAATCCAACTTGCTTTCGACAATTATATTCTGAAGCATAGGACACTAAAGTACACTCAGGCAAGATCTAAACAAGTATTTCTCTAAAAATATTTTAAATCTAATTACTGAATCAAAATTAAACACCACTGAATTAGAAGACATTTCACCATCAAAGGTAAACTCCTTATACATCAAGGCTAAAGTCATGTTCGTGTCCCTAATAATCATTGCATGAACTAATCAACTATGTGCTTCCTCAAAGCTAGAAGCTAGCTCAAGGGCACTTTGTTGGCTGAGAATCCTATGAGAATACATGAATATGAAATAACTTGTTATTCACAAAAGCAATAACTTCAAGAAAAAAGTAAAGATTCACATTTTTTTTTAAAAAAAGGACTCCTTCTATCCTCACAAATCACAAAGATGCAATAGTGTACCTGCACAGTAAAACAATCTTTGCTAAATCACAACCAAGAAAGCCAGTTTCTACACAAATTGGCATTTTTTCCTATGTGGCATAAATACACTATTTTGTAGTTGGGAGTATTTCACCACTTGTCACCAGCACATCTTCGATGACATGTGCTAAAATCTAGACACTGTTTTAATCACCCTTGCTAGGATGAAGCCTATTTCCGGTGCTTCCCAAGTTCAAGGAAACACTACTTGTACGATGCCCTTGGTAAGAAATGGGCTCCTTAAAAAACTACTCACTGAGTAACTGCGGGCAAGGGGCAAAATAACTGTCACTCAACTTCAAAGCAGAGTTTCAAACTGTCCTAAAGAAGATCCCAGAAGTAAGGCTATTAAACTAGTAATATAGCCATGCTAAGATCTAAGGTTACATGCTAACAAAAGCCCAAATGCTAGTCTTGTCAATACTACGACTAAACAAGGTTACTGCCTGCCACTGTCAATTCTGTAAGTTGACTCAATGCAAATCAATGACAAGCAAATATATTGACTCCCATTATGGCTTTAATGGAGCTATGATGACAGAAAATGTCAAGGTGTATGGTGACCAAAGTCCTGGACTAGTTAAGCTCCTAGGCCCTTCTCCAAAACAAATGAATGTCAGAAAGGAGCAAAGGTAGCATTGGTTCCAGGCAGAACCTATCAAATGCTCCTCTTGGTGGCCCAAGAATGGTAACAAGAGGACATGTGCCTAGAAGGCAGTGATGAGCCATTAATCAGAATGAGCAACTCCTTCCCTTGTCTGTATTGCTCTGTGACCTGTGTGCTGTTTCCCTCCTCTCCTAGCCACATAGATATCACACTAGCATATCATCCCTTCCTACATCACCATGTAGGGGACAATATGCATAGGGCGTTTATACTGACTCCCTGTCACAGATGACCACAACCAGAAGGGAAAAGTACAGATCTCAGAGGACTGCTTTTCTAGTACAACAGTTAGCTACAGCATGCCTTGAAGGTATGTTCTTTAAGGTGGGAGAAGGTTAGGCTGTAACTTTGGTTTTCAGTGGGACAGTGAAAGATGGACATGTACGATATGAAAGTACAAGCCCTAAGCATTAATATCATCTGGTAAAAAACAGGAAAACAGACACATCAAGGTTTTTATCCAAATTTTTAGAAGCTGATTGTGTAAACTAACCTTCCTTGACCTTCTCCAATATAGCTGTTATTCAAACCATCTTCTCTATTTGTCTCTTACTCTAGACAAATACTTTCAAATCTCAAACATCTAAAGTACTGTACTAAACAATGCTAAGCCTAAAACCTAATGTGTATGTGCATTCAAGGGATAAATAGAGACATGTGACTGACATGTGGTTAGAGTAGCAACTGACTTTTTAAAGCTCTGGATTTTGTGCTTGGGGTCAAAGTTCTATGTTTTCCATACCATTTCTGTAAGTAGTCCAGTGCCTCCAAACGAGCACCAATCTCAAAAGTGATTCCAGGACGATTTGGGGGCTTTTTACTCATCTTGAGGTCCTATTCGTCAGTATTCTCTTCCCACTACCTCAAGAGGAAAAAAAAGAAAGTTAGATTCTAATGCATGAAATGCACGGGGAATATGGTTTAAAAGAACAGACAGAATTTAACTTTCAAAATAATACATGGAAAGTTACAATACTTGCCAGTTTTTTAAGTTGAACAATTACTAATACCTGTATGTAGCATACAACATAAAGGCAATCTTGGTAAGCCATTAATAAAAGGAATACAGAAAGGAAAACTAACTAAAAAGAAGAGACCAAGCTATTAAGACTTACAAATGACTAAAATGCCTCAAACCTTAACTTAAAAAGTGCCTAAGAAAGTCCCACCCAAAGGTTGAAAATGCTGTGTTTTAAAAATTAAGGTAATTCTGTTTACTGAAATCATTGAAGGGAACAGTTTAATAATTTTTTACTAAATTTCCAGGAATCATTTGGTATGTCAAAACCTACAACCCTATGTAAAAATGCTAAAAGCACAGAGGGAGCAAAAGACAAGCACTATGCCAGGGAGGATTCTAACCAACCTTCCTGTAAGATCAGGCTGGTTATTACAAACTATCTCAGCAGCACATTACTTGATAATTTTAACATAAAGAGTTGCAAAAGGATCTTTCTTAAATGTCACATAATAACCAATAATGCCAGAGTTTGACCCTGAGTATGGTTTCTAGCAACTCAATATATCACCCACAATGACAATTTTTAAAAAAGTTTCTCATTGAAAAAACAAAACAAAAAACTGCAGAGGAGTCCTTACTTCTTTGTAACTCATTCACAGGTGAAATATTTACTGTTCCTTAGGCCACACTGGCCACCTAGCACACTTGAGGCCTTTTTTCACTAGTGACTACTTGAGGAAAATGAATACATTCTCAAAGTATCAATTGTGGGATGAAAATATAATTGGTATGCAGTCTCATTTAAATAAAACTGGTTGGTAATCCAGAATCTAAAGTAGCTATAGTTGGAGGAAGATGCTTAAAACATGTTTTACATTACTACTGACTAAGATCAGCCCCAGATTAAAAAAAAAAAAAACCCACACAAATGAAAATTTGTGTAATGTCTTGGCCACGGTTTAATATAGATAAAAGGTAACAGCAAATTCCAAATTCCAAATGTCCATTCCTGTTTTTTAGAATCTGAAAGGAGAAAAAAAATAGCACTAATGCTTGCTACAAAAATATGGGGGATCAAGTTTACAAGCTTGTGGCTAAGGGGCTATAGAATATCCTGCCATGGCTCAGTGAGGTTAAGATTCATAGCCAGAGTGCACTGGGTGCAGTGGGAACAAACATAAATATTTTAAGTAGAAATCTTGTAAGTGTGCAACATACAAGGCTGTTACTTAAATGTGCAGAAATAGAATCCGAAGAGGCAGTTTGCCAGTTATGCTAACATTTCCTAAGATCAAACTTCCAGTCTGTAAATCTAATCCCCCAGTTACTCTCAGGAATGAGGCACCTCAAAAGGCACGGATGATTTCCATTCTCTTGTGGAGAGATGGGAGAATGAGGGGGGGGGGTATCTGAATTAGGAACCTTTACAAAAGACAATCTACTGGGCAGATCCTTACAGTAAAACTGCGTAACATGGAGAAAGACAGGAAACAAAAAGAAATGAAAGAGAAGGGACAGCGGTAGAAAGAACTGCAATGTGAGGACGGTGGGAAGTTAGCAGAGATGACAGTGAGAGGAAAGAAAAATACAGAACAAGTGAGGGGCAAGGGAAAGACCGCGAAGCTAAGCAGAGGTGGGGGAAAAGGCGGCCCCACAAGGGTGGTAAGGGGAGCCGGGAAAGGCCGCGGCGCGGCTGGCCCGGAGCCCGGGAGCTGCAGGTTGACAGCCGCCGGCCCGGCAGGGGAAGGAAGGCGGGGGAGCGCGGCGGCGTGCAGACAATAGGGCCAGCGGATGGCAGGGAGCCGGGTGCCGGCCGAGAGCGACACGAGCTCGAGCGCGGCCCGGGGACCCGGCAGCCTCCAGGCCCCGCCGCTGCCTCTTACCCACTCGGCCTCGTCTCCGCACAGCAGCCTGGCCGTCAGGGGCCGAGCCGGGACGCGTCAGGGCGGCCAGCGCGGGCCTCGTCCGCGTCTGCCCGGACAGCGACCGGGGAGGGAGCAGGAGCCTAGCGAGACCGGCCCGCCGCGCCGCGTTGGCCCGAGGAGGCGCGGAAGGGAGCGGGGTCCGAGCCCTCAAGCCCGCTCAGGGGCCGCTACCATCGCCGCCGCCGCCGTCCCCGCCGCCGCCGCCGCCGCCGGCCAGCCCTGACGCGACGCCGGCCGCGGACGTCAGCCACCCGCGACGCGCCGGAAGTGGGCTAGGCTGTGTCACGTGACCCGAGAGGGCCGGGTTCGCGCGGCGCAGCGGATTGGAGGACGGTTCTGAGGGCGGGGCTTCGGTCAGGCTGAGCTGCAGGCGAGTAAAGGGACTCTGAAGACCTCTGGGCTTTGTGGTCCCTTTGGTGCAATGAAGAAGTTGAGGGCCTGTGGTGATTGTTGTTGGTTTCTAATAAATCACTCCACTTGACACGTTGTGCGAACTTTTAAATGCACCACACACTTTCCTCGGTGTCTGTTGCAGCCCACGTGAAGGACAGACACAATGATCTCCATTATAAAATCAGAAAAGTGTCTCTTGAATGGATACTTTATCACCGACACTGTAGTATAAATATAACACATGACAATCACAACTGCACACTTACACTACTCTCCAGTTTCAGAAACCCTTACAACACAAAAAACAGACATTCCTTTGAAGTGGAGGGCAGTACAGAACAAGTGTATACAACTAACCATACAGGGACTACTACCTTTACTGATTGGCTGCTATGTTCCAGAGTCTGTATTAAGCATGAGAATACCTATTCCAGCTTTGAGAAGATCTAAAAGTGATCACAATCTAAGTACTACTGAGGAAATGTCTATTTTTTTCCTCTCCACTCTATCACCCTGCCTCTCAAGTTTGTAAGTGCATAACTGCATACAAATGGCACTTACACTTATCCTACTTCATCATGTGTAATGAAAATAGCAAAGTAACTCTAAATTCCAATGATAGTGAGATTTGGGAAATTGAGCAAACATTCATATTCGTCCTTCTATTCAAAAGACATTCATTCAAAGATATGTTTCTAATAGCTGCAGAGTTACACTGAGCTCGGCAATGCTACAAACAAAGCAAATAAGACAGTCGTTAGATGATGTTTGTCTTCATGATCTTCTTTTCAATATTTGAGAAATTTCCTCTGTGGTTTTCATTAGTCTGGTGCACTGGATATTTCTAGAATCTTTCTTCTGCCACGGATAGAATTATACTTTCCACTTTTCTTAATAGTGTGTATGCTTTTAGAATTTACTATAAAATTAAAATACATGTAAGAATTATCACAAGGAATGGCAATGTAAGAAGCCAGATCAACAAATTTTCTGTGACCCGCACTGTGTTTTGCAACATTTGTAAAAATTACTGTTTCAGCAGCACGTAACCTTGATGCTGTTAGGATGAGCCCAGGAATTACATATCATTTTCAACAAGCATGCAACTAAAAACAATACTTAATTTAAGTGATAAAATCTATAATGTTATCAAGTAAAAGGTATGTATGTATACATCAGGATCATTTTTTTTTACAGAGTCTAACCTTCTAAAATGTAAAGAATCTTGAAGGAAGAGATGATCTCTCAATAAATGGAATGAAAACATTAGATACTAATGAACATAGTCTCCCTTGTGGCTAAAAGTCTGGATTTAAAAGCTAACTAAACCATAGTGCTTTAAGAATATGTATACAAAATGCTAGGAATGTTCAAAATAATATAATTTCCAAATCACATCTGTGACAGTATTACTAATCAGGTTTCTAACCTGACAGAAACTTGACTGATCTATAAGGCAATAAATACATATTTATATAAATATATTGTGTATATATACTACGCTTTTACTGAATATATATATA
>CAJQZJ010004888.1:14904748-14933126 GCA_907164525.1 Lophiomys imhausi | reverse complement strand
TAAAATTTATGATACAAGTGTATAAAACTGTCAGAAATGGAAAATGAATTTTTTATAAATGGGAATGAGGTCTTATGTATATCAGTGGCTTGAGTAAGTTATGGTCCTGTGGAATTCATGTTGAAAATGGGGTGTCATATCTACTTGTCACTAAATTGCAATGGGAAATCTCTACTATTTAACAAGGCAGTACCAGTGTGGAGCCTGACTGAATCCATCTTGAAAAAAGATTCCATTTTGTATTAAGTTTGACTAAGAACTGACCTCCAGTTCCAGAACAACAACAAAATGTACCTGACCTTATATTCCATGGGTGTTCCCTTATCATCAGCAAACAGCTCACTCTGAGAAAGCACCCAAAAAGTCAAAACAAACTCTCTGATGGTTAAGCTGACTGCAGCTGGTTCGTCAGTAACAGCGAGCCAATCAAAAATGGACATAACTAATTACCGAAATGTCATCCAATCTTCTGGAAAAGATACTGCTTCTTTGTCTGAGTCTCTATATAAACTCTGTACTTTTGGGTCTGGGGGCTCTCAACTCGAACTGCTGTGTCAGTGAGTGTTGAGAGTCCAAGCTCTGAGCTTGAAGAAACAACCCTCATGTATTTACATTGGAGTTGACTCCTAGGTGGTCTTTGGGGTCTCGAGAACCGGGCAGAACACCAGGTCTGCTAAACAGTTTGAAACTCACAGTGCAGTTCTTTAACTCGAAAAATTACACCAAGTCTTGCATGATTTTTGAATGCTCATCCAGACTCCCATATGAACAAGGAAGACTTGTTTAAAAGTCTGTGTGCCTGAAAAAGAGTCTCATGTGTAAAACATTTAATTGGGGATGACATTACAGTTCAGAGGTTTTGTCCATTTTTCATCATGGTGGGAACCATGGCAGCAAATGGGCAGACATGTTTCTGGAGAAGTAGCTGAGGATCCACAGGCAGAAGTAGCATGCAGATCCACAGGCAGCAGGAAGAGAGAATGCCACTGTAGCACTGGGACTGGCTTGTCTTCTGAAACCCCAAAGTTCACATCCAGTGACATACTTCCTCCAACAAGGCCACACCTCCTAACAGTGCCACTCGTGCCATTCCTAGCCTTTTAAGGGTCATTTTCACTCAAACCACCACACATACTGACATTTTGGAAGTGTTTTAGGAATTACTTTATTTCAGGAGAGAGTGGTACATAATCTACTCTAAAGTACATTAGGCATGGTAAAACTAACAAAAATTTCACCAAGGTCTAGAAAAATGACTCAGTGGTTAAAGAACTTCCCATATAAGTATAAGGACCAGGGTTCAGATACCCACAACCCATGTAAATTCTGAGTGGGTGTGCAGACATGGTGACACTCAGAAGACAGAGAAGATCCCTGGAGCAAGCTAGATTAGCTATATTGGCAAACTCTAGTTCTAACTGAGAGACCCCGCCTCACTGAATAAAGTGGAGAGTTACGAAGGAAGGCTCTTACCACCAACATCAACCCTGGGCCTCTACAAGCACATACATACACATGCACCCATACACTTGCAAACATTTCACACACACACACACACACACACACACACACACACACACACACACAAACACATGAAAACACTATATACAGATGAGAGGAAGAAAAGAACTTCACACACATTGCATTCCTTCATTGGCATATAGAGTCTGAATTTAAAATCAGGACACTGATAGATGGTTGAGAAGACTCTAAGGGTGTCTCCCCAGTCATGTCACCAACTCTATCTATCACTATGTCCTTTCTCTTCTCTCCCACTCAGCACACCCTCTTCCAGATGGTGGATGTAAGCCGTCAGTCATTCCAACTCCAAATATAGAAAGACCTTACAGCTGTGTTTGGGCAGAACCAAACAAGCAGTGGGGAAATTATCTTGAAGCAACACTAAGGCAGAAATCATTGATCTAAATTCTTCCAACACTAGAAATATGTGTGTGGGCCCGTAATACTTGCTGGCATAGTTAGCAACTGAGCATGTAACTTATAGCAAGGAAATATAAACCATCCTAGGAAACACAAGGCAGGTATTTTTTTCTGTTTAGTTAATGTTTGTAATTAGCTTCATCAAAGACAAAATAATTAAAACAATTCAAGAATTTTTGTTAATAGCCTAGTTTAAGGGAGAACTGTAGGTGCAATAGTTGGTGCTGTCAACCCGCCCTATTCTAAGGTAATTGAAAATTGCAGTAATGTGATTTACTCCAGCCAAACACTTGTCTTGTGTCTGTTGCCATATCCAGTTATCAAGTTTTTCAGAATGTATCAATTGCAGACAGACATCCAAGCTAGCAGCAGACATACAGACATCATCCTTTCAGTAGTTAACATAGCTTTCTGTTGACATAGCTAATAACAATGGATTCCTCTAGTCCTATTGACTGTAACACTATAAAAGTGGCATATCAGATGATATCATTATATACATATATATACATATAAAATATATGTTTGTCAAAGTTATTGTAACCATGTACTTACTGAATGCTCTTGTGTTGCTCAGAATCCAGTTGTATTTCTGCAATTTTAAAGACTTTTTGATTTGGCAGAAATAATTTCAAGATATCACAGTCCCTGATACTAAAATTACATATATATACATATATATGTGTATATATGTGTGTGTGTCTGTATGTCTGTGTGTGTGTGTGTGCATGAACATGTGAATCTGCATGTACACCACAAGAGAGACAAAATGTCTTAGTATACCAACTGTTCTGAAGTAAGGAATGGCCATAAAATTTATCATCCAACCCTGGACACTTTTGAGAGTGGAAGGAACTACTGTTTATTAATGATAATTGTAGAACAACAGATGGACCCCTGGGCAGTCTCAGACAAAGATACAGGATCATGTCATATACAGCAAGGGAAAGGGCTAAGAATAGTGTACAGGTCCACGCCAGGTGTGGTGGTGTACACCTTTAATCCCAGAACTGCATAAGCAGTCAGATCTCTGTGAGTTTAAGACCACCCTGGTGTACAAATTGAGTCCAGGACAGTTATGGATACATAGAGAAATCCTGTCTCAAAAAAAAACAAACAACAACAACCCCCCCCAAAAAAAAGAGAAAGAAAAAAAGAAAAGAAAAAAGAATGTACAGTTTCCTTATTCAGAATAGCATTTGACTTGGGAATCCCACTTGATGCCTCAAAACATGTTCCCTTTTGCCATGCCAAGAAAGAAGATGGGCTCTTTCCTTTCAGCTGCTATAGTGACAGATGGCACCTCCTTGGATTTTTCTTGTTTTCTGGTATCACTTTTATTTTAATTAACTAATTAATTACTTAACTTATTTATTTATTTATCACCATATCAGCATCTCTCAAGTTTTACTCCCCCACTTAATCTATTTTGGAGTTTCCTGGATTATTTACTAACATGCGAATTCTTGGGTTATAATTTTTATTTGGGGTTTGGGGGCAATGCCTGATTAATAAGCCACACTAAATGGGCCTTATGTGCACAAATGTATCAGACATGAAGGGTGTGAGAAATTGTTTGATTGCTTATGATTAATGGAGACACTGGAGAGCTGGTGTCACTGGGGCTTGCTGAGCAAACATTGGGACCTGAGTTCAAATTTCCATCATCTGTGTACAAAACAAAAAGAAAAAGCTGGCCTTGGCTGTGTGCAGGCCTGTAACTCCAGTGGTGTGTGGTAGAGACAAGAGAGTAGCGGGGGGGGGGGGAGTTTCTGATAACAGCCTCGCTCTAGATTCAGTGAGACGCTACACTAGTGGAATAAGCTGGAAACTGATAAAGCAGAACATAAAACATCTTCCTGTGGCCTCCAAGGGCAATAAACACACAGAGGTCTGTGTATACCACACATGTCAGACACACACACACACACACACACACACACACACACACACACAGACACACACAGAGGTACTTTTATACTACAATATAACAGACATACACAAAGAGAAAGAGAGAAAGAGAGAGATTGATTTAATGGAAACAGCCTAAAGTATAAAGAGAAAGTATTAGACTGGAGAATTAATATGAGATAAGTTTATGTCTTGCTTTAGGGTCAGTTTAATTTAAGGATCAAATCATAACATCTTTCTTTCTACTTCCTTGAGGCTGACTTGAGTCTTAGCGTCTGTATTTTGGTCTCTAACAGCTTTAGCCTTATCATTAAGATACTCTGGAACAGAAAAACAAGTCTTAGAAGTCATTCTTTCACTGACTTAAATTAAGCTCAACTTTGAATTAAGAGTGGACACCATGAGCCTGATCTGAAAGAAACTCAAATCTCTCTCATACAGGTAAAAGTAGAAGCTGTCCAAATCCCTCCAAGTTGAGGGATGGAAGTGAGTGGGCACTTTAAAGCAAAACTGGGATGCTTCCGCTGCAAGGAAAATGAAAGCTGGCAACAAAAATAACTAATATTCAGCTCAAATGGTTTGACTGATTGTAACTCCAAATTACAGTTTACAGCCATCCTCCACAGCTGAGCATATGCTTCCTGGTCTGCAAAATTAGAAAATGAAGGACAAATGTAGTGACAGACTGGTCTGAGCTGGCTCCAGAGTCCTTGAGTCTTTCTTTTTCCAGCCAATCTCTACAACTTAGAGATATATAGTTGAGGATTTTTGCAACTTCAGGGAGGAGACATGAGTAGCAGAACACAGCAGCCATACAAATGAACAGCCACCAACTCTGTGCCTTTCAACAAATATATTCTTTTATTTAAATTTACCGAATGTTTAACTTGGGATTTTAAAATCTACCAGACTATTGTTTGATTCAGAAGTTTCTTAAGCTGAGGCCCAAATAATTGGTTTTAGCTATTTGATTAAGGTAATTGTGAATATCCAAAAAAAGAATACAAAATTATCAGGGTGAAGGAGAATATCAATGGTGGGAAATTGAAGAGCACTTGCCTAGCCTGGGTTTTATCCCCCAGAACCTCAAAAATAAATGAGTAAATAATTTGGGACAGGGAAGTGAATATGGCAAGGTCTCTTGGTGATATCGACTGTCCGTGAAACAGGGAGATCAATCTGTGACATCTTCAAATGCAGTAGACAATGTGGGTGCTTGCATTTCATCCTACATCATTCATTTACTGAATCAATCAACAGTTTCAGTCCATTTAGGTTGCTGTTGCAAAACTACCATAAAGGAGGCAGATTAAACAACCAAAGAGTATGTCTATGCTAGAGACTCAGAAGTTCAAGTTATAAATGCTGATCGATTTGGTCTTAGAACTCTCTTTGGTCTGCAGTTGGCCATCTTCTTATTGTTTCCTCACAGGGTGGAAAGAGATTATCTTTGGTGTCTCTTCTAAAATCACTACTCTCATTCATGAAGGCCCCTTTCATGACCCAAGAAATTCCCAATGGCTCCACCTCTAGACACCATCATATTGAGGATTAGCATTTCAAAATGGGAATTTAGGGAGTATATATTTAGCCCACAGCAATGTGCAAGGTTTTTTGTTTTTGTTTTTAATTATACTTCCCCTACCTAATGCTAAAATGTGAGTGATGGAAAAATAAGGGAATAGGAAGTAAAGTAAAAGGAGGTTCCTATACTAAAGTGGCTTTCTGTGATGGAAGATGACTACAGAAACAAACACAATGTGAAGCTATGTATAAAATATCATGAAGTAGGCTGAAGATAGATGCTCCAATGTATTGAAAGAAATTGAGGACTGTCCAGGCAGGCAGTTGTTTGTCATTTCTTAGTTTTGGAAGCTGCTGGCTCTGCACTTTCAGTTTATTCAGATATATTTATCCTTCTCAGGTCTCTGATGTGGTTGAAGACTAGATAGTTATAGTCTCACAGTTAAATTTTAAGTTGTTTAGGAATTAAAAGGATGTTCTAGGTCTAAGAAGATGTTTTTAAGTTTGTAATGCAAGTTAGGATGGAAACTGAATTAGATATAGAACTTTAAACTCATTGAGATAGATAGATAATAGAATACTATTATCAGTTGCCAAATACGTATGGACTGGACATTGGTATGTAAGTTATACCTATAATTTCCATAATTGTGGCCTAATTGTTCTTATTGCTTTGTATTATATTTATTTTTATAAAAAGAAAGAGCCTTTTATTGGACTAAAAGTGGGAGCTGTTGGGGGGAAGATACACCTTAAATTAAAAAGAATAAAGCAGATAGGAGGATGAGGGGGAAGAAGGTAGAACGGTGGGACCAAGAGAGGGGGAAGGGGGGCTGTGATTAAGAGGTAACTCGAAGAAATAAATAAATGTTGAAAAGAAAATAGCATGAAGTAGAGATACTATAGGGATCCATGAATTCTTCCTGGGTAGACCAGGAAAGACTGCATGGGGGGATGGAATAAGATTTCTAGCATAGATTTGAAAGATTAGTAAGCTTCACATAACAGTTCTATACAAAATGCAACTGTTTTTAAAATTATTTTTCACTTATTTTATGTGTATGAGTGTTTTGCCTATATGTACGCCTGGTCACTATGTGCAAGTCTTGTACCCTAAAACATCAGAAGAAGGTCTAGCATCCCCTGGAATGGTTGTTAGACAGTTGTGAACTATTGTGTGGGTGCTGGGACTAAAACCCAGCTCCTCTTACTTTATAGTTCTTCATAGGTTTGAGTCAGCACCAACAAAATTTTGACTCTATTTCCATTTCTTTCACCCAAGCACTCATTGAATATCTATAATGTTCTAAGAACAGTGCTGGGTTTAAGTGTGTGATGGGGTGAATTCACATGAGTTTGCCAGTGTATGGACCTAAGTACCCTTGTGTAGAGGCCAGAGCCAGAAATAGCATTCTTTACTTTCCTGTCTTGAGACAGGGTGTCACATTGAACTAGAGGCTTGTTGGTTTGACAGGGCTGTCTAGCTAGCAAGCTTTGGGGGTGCTCTTGTTCTCATCTTCCAGTTCTAGCACCCATGCACCCAGCCAGGCTTCTGATGTAGGTCCTGGGGATTCAAACTCAGGTCCTTATACTTACAGAGCAAGTAATGTAACTCAATTAGCCATATTTCCAGCCTCCAAATCCTGGCCTTAAGGCACTTCATAGTGTAGTTAAGTGGACCAATGAACAGGTCATTTTCATTGAATACAAGTGTTAACATGGAGGAACATTTAGGGTCATATAACCTTGCCATTGGTAATTTGCCTTTCTGTTTGTGCTTTTGTCAAGTATAAGAAAACAATATTTACATTCTCCAAGATAACTGATGGACTTTGAGATAGAGGAGGTTCCTCTATCTGGCAAGGGGTTGGGGGTGGTGAATTCAAAGGGTCTTCTGCATCAGCATCACTACCCTCCTAGCTTGCTGGCTTCCCCTTGTAAGATTTTGAAGCAACATCCCCTGTGGTCAGCTATTGGGACTTCCTCTCCTGTGACTTGGCAAAACCATCTATAGAAACAATTTTTCCCTAATAAGGGCAAGCATCCTTTGTTCTTCTTTTCTTGATGTTATTGTTTTAAGACTACCCATATCTTAAAGACCATAGAAAACTGTAAAGCTAAAGGAAATAAGCCTACTGGCTTTCTCTTGGCTATTGCTTGATTCAGAAGCAGCCTCAACAGATACAGTGTGTCAGAAGTAGGCATTTTGGTATAAAATCAGAAATTATGTTAGACTTGACACGTTGCCAGTAATTTTGGAGAATAGATACTTTTCTAGCTGACTTTTCTTCATGGAAATGGGGATGGTAAACCTACTTCATGGAGCTGTAATGAGAATTTAATTGGAAAGAACAGGACCCCCCTGCTTTACAAGCTATAAGCAGTGTTCACACGTGATGCTTCCTTTTGGTCCTGTCACCTTTTGCCATGGCCCAGTTATCTGAGGGTAGCCTTACACACACTTGTTAAGTTTCTACGAAAACATACATTTTCTGAGGGATATTTACATGGAGCCTCACAGATTCTGCTGAGGATTAAGGGAAAACACTCAGAAACTGTTGCTGCCTCCTGGATCTAAGTGTTTGCAAGATGTAGGGTTTTACAGCTAGCTGCTCAGTCTCTCTTATATATTCCTCATCTTTTCTCTTCTCTTCTATCTATCTATCTATCTATCTATCTATCTATCTATCTATCTATTGATCTATCATCTATCGTCTACCTATATGCATACCTCTCTCTTTTCAAGACAAGGATACTAGTCAAATTTGAATCCCAGAAAAAAGTTCAAGTTTCAGGAAATAGATAAATCCTGAAAGACTCACTAGGAATGAAGACAGTGTGCGAATGTCAAATACAGACAAAATATAAAGGTATGGAAACGAGTTTAACCACAAAGAACTGATGTCAAAACTCAGAAGACTCCATCGGGGGATTCATGTCTGTCACTATCGGGACAAGAGAGACGTTTGCTTTAATACAGGGGTTAAAGTTTAAATACAGTTTGTGTGTCTAGCAACCTATGCAGGTTTGCTATATCTCTGATTTGCCTTTCCTGACTATGTTACTCATAACTGTATCAGCATCTTCTCTATACCGAGATGTGGATAGACTCTGTCCTTACTCCATAATCCTCACAAGACTAGATGACCCTAGGTGGTATGCAGATCCTACAATATGGTCACAGTTTAAATAGTCATTATGATCTAGTTCGCATAAAACTGCAAACTTTGAAATTTCTTCAAAGACAATGTGATGGTTTGAATAAGAATGTCTCCCACCCCCACCTCTCCCAGATCATATATTTGAATCCTTAGTAACCGAGGAGTGACACTATTTGACAGGACTTAAAGGATTAGAAGTTGTCATCTTGTTGGAGGAAGTGTATCATTGGAGTTGGGCTTTGAGGTTTCAAAAGCCCAAGTCAGGGCCAGTGTCATCCTCTCAGCCTAAGGACCAGGATATAGCTCTCAACTACCGCTCCAGCAACATGTGTGCTGCCATGCTCCCGGCCAAGATGATAATGGACTAAGCCTCTCAAACTATATATAAGCAAGCTCCCAATTAAATGCTTCTTTCATAAGAGTTGCCTTGGCCATGGTGTCTTTTCATAGCAAAAGAAAAATGACTGAGACAGACAGTGTCCATGAATGAATCTTGTGACACTTGGTAGAAAATCCAAGCAGCAGTGATCTAATAAGCTCCACATGCCAACAATTAAGACAAGGATGGAAGCATGTCTAACATGAACTATAGGTAGTGACACAAACATAGGGAATTTGATGGAATAAAACAGAAGAAATATGCCAAGTGTGCTTTGATGTAATGCATAACCAGAGGTACTAAGTTACAAGAAGGATATGAAAACCCAAGGACTCAGAGCCTCTTTTCATTTTCCAAAATCTGCCAGTAGCAAGTCTGTTGGGGAATTTTGCAGCTCCCATAGAAAGCCTGTACTCTTTTAACTTTTGGGTGTAGTTAATGAGGGCAATGGAAAATGAAGTCTTTCAATTTCCAGAGCCAGAAGCCCAAACCTGAGTTACTGGTTGTAAGGGCACAACCAGCATTGTACTGAGCACTCACAGATCCAGGCTCTTGCTGCTAGCATCTGAACATTGGACCTGCCAGTCTCAGAGACCCTATGGTCTCACCAGGGCCATCCCATAATCTGCCTGATGGGGGGGGGTAGAGAAGACAAGAGGGTTCCAAGTCCTCCACATAAAGACAGATCACATCGAGGAAGAGGTTACTGTGAGATACTGGACTGAAATTCTGCTGCCATGACTGATTAGGGCCCTGAAAGCCCTCTGGAAAGAACTGAATACACAATATTTGAAAGTCAAAGGTGGAGAATGAACTATTTCTGACCAAAATGGAGGACTATAATAAATTAGACATTATTTCAATATTTCCTCCTACAGCTATCTGCTGTTTATCTTGTTCATTTCTCTGACTTGTGATGCTTCTCAGTAATAAAAAGAACTTTTATACTGTGTAAACATTGAGCTTGACCATTCAGGCTGTTTCAACTGATGCATGACATATGAGTGGAAATTTCAAGTGCCAATTGTACAAAAGAGTTTTGCAAGTCATTATGTGTTTCTGTAAACTCTCTTGCTCTTTTTGCTGTGCATTAAAATGGGGGTCTCTGGGGAACAGAGATGGATCATTAGTTAAGAACTCTTGCTGTTCTTTCAGGGAACCCTTGTTATGTACCCAGAACCCACATAGTAGCTCATAACCATCTGTAATTCTAATTCCAGAGGATCCAATGTTCTCTTCTGCCCCACTTGGTCACTCCATGCACTTCGTGCACTTTCATACATGCAGACAAAACACTCAGATGCTTAAAATAAAAATAAAGAAATCTGTAAAAATAGAATGTCTTAAATAAAGGGGGGATATTCATCAAGAGTCTGGTTCTCTAGCCTTGATACTAAAACAATGGTGGCATAAGGCTAGGACTTCAGCTATAGGTGGAGTGCTTGTCTTGCATGTGTAAATCCTTAAGTTCAATACCCAGTACTGTAAACCACAATACAGTAATGATCCCAAGCACACTGGACTTCACGCCAGCACTGTACAGGGCATACTAATCCAGTTGAATCAGAGAAGGAGAATAACTAAGAATAGTGTGAGGCATCCAATTTTAAAGTGGAGATTAAACCTCACAAAAATACACACACTGGTTAAAGAGCAGAGTTTGGTGATCTTGTAAGTGGCACAAAATGGGAACTCAAAGGATAGTTGTTAGGTTCAGAAGATGGGCACTGGGAGGAGCAGAGCAATGAAAAATGGAATGCATATGGATCAACTAGAATCAGATCTGTTAGTGACAAGCATTTTGACCTGTTTCCACCTGAGAGTCCCAACCCTTATTATCTTATTACAGAAGATGCTTTGAAGAAAACCTGATGGTCATTCTTCACACCCATATTTACTTCTGGACTAAGCTTTGTAAAGTTAGCGAAGAGGACTCAGTAGGAACTGAAGGAAGCTTTGAGCTTAGTGCACAGAAGAGGTCCAAATGCCCTATGTGGATATGTATGAATGAGATACAAACAGAGTCTGACCTACATGAATTGTCTTATTTTGTAGGCATAAGGTTATTGTGTAATTCAAATGCTGATTTCTGTACTCCCTCCCCATATCTGGTTGCAATCCTTGTTCCGAGACTCTTCTGTTTCCATGTTGTGTAAACACTGCTCCCCCTTTGTCCCCTGATATGCCAATAAAGCAGCTTACATCCAATCAATGAGCAGGGGACAGAATAAGACTGGACTTCCTGCCATCCAGGAGAAGAGGAGTTGGAGGGGAATTAGGAGATTCAGCCACGGACAGAGGTCCAGGAAGGATGAAGAAGATTCAGCTAGAGCAAAAAGAACACTAAAAAGCAAGTAACTTAGGGATTTTGGCAGACAGGGAGTCAGAATAACATAAAGGGTTAAGAACAGACTTAAATTGTTCAAGATTGTGCTGTAAATCCATGTTAAAATAATATAAAGATTCTCAATTATTTGGGTGATAGCTGGGCAAACTGTGAAACAAACACAATTGTATAAAGTTACACTAACATTAGTTGTTGTGACAAATACCCTGACAAAAAGCAATATGGTAGAGGAAAGAGTTTTCATGGATTTCAATTTTAGACTGCAGTACATAATTTTGGGTAAGTTGAGGCAGGAACTGAAGCAGCTAGTCACATCACATCCATAGTCAAAACCAAAGACAGAATACACACATCCTTCCTTCCTTCCTTGCTTGTTCTCGGGTAGTTTTCTCTACTCTTATCTAGTCCTTGAAAAGGTGCTTTCTACAATGGACTGGATCTTCCTATATAAAATAACCATCATGGTGAATCCCCCTACTCCCAGATATGTCCACAGGCCAATCAGATCTAGGCAATTACTCAATTAAAACTCCCGTCTCAGTTGATTCTTGCTTATGCCATGCTGAGAGTCAAAACTAATGGACACATGGACCTTCATATATTTCATATAACCAGCCAAGGCTCTTGCTTCATTTCCACCTTTCACCTTCCACATAGGTTGCTGGGTAGAAAATGAAATTGAGCTCTGGGGAAATGTTTGGCTTAACCATGGTGACCAATTGCAAAGCCACCACCTGGAAAAATAAAAGTGTATTGCTACAAACAACTAGGGTTTGGATATTTGTTTTTGCTGTGGTATAATTGCTGTGATAACATGACAGTCCTGCAACTCTTTCCAGGTTATTAGCTTTCCCAGGCTTTGGCCAGAAGAGCAATGTCAGACCCTGATTAAATTCTGTACTATGTGTGGCAAAATGCCCAGACTGACTTAGATGGTAGCTATGCAACTCATATATTTTTAAGTTCCTAATGTGCACTTAACCTTATACTAAACATAGAAACTATGATAGATAACAAGAAAAGCATGAGCCTTGAACTTCCAACACTCACAGTAAAGCAGGAGATAGAACATCAAGAGACTCTTGGTTAATTAATTAACTGTAGCTATGAAACACACTCCAAAGGAAAAGTGTTTAGAGCTTGGACTTATAACTTCATCTAGGAGTGAGTGAGAGATAGAGATAGAGAGAGAGATGAGAGAGAGAGAAAGGTAAAGAAAGAGTTATTTAAGAACAAGATGGAGAAACAAGGGTAGTATATTCAAAGACTCTAAGGTGAAAGCAAAACTGAACAAGATAGAATGCTGAAGATCAGCATTGTTGAATTTTAGAAGACTGAGTGCATTCAGTATGGGACTAAAACTAATGCAATACTGGACCTCATGGGCTTCATAGGTTGCAGGGATGATTTTGAACTTATTATGAGAGAGAGGCAAAGACATCTCATTGACAGTTTTAATTTAAGGAATGACATAATCAGATTTTCATAGTGAGATAATTCTGTATGTGGTGTGCATAATGTATTGGATAGAAGCCATGTAGACAGTTGGAATGTTAGCATAAAATCCAAGCAGGATGAGGTGATAGCTGGAGCTCCAGGGAGAGACAATGGAGGTGGAGAGAATGTTGGATTCTGTGTAGGAAATAATATTTATGTCTCTCAATATCAACAAAACCCCAGTTTCATAGGGATCCCCAGAATTGATGACACCAGCTTTTCCACCAGACTGACCAACCAAAGTCTCCAAAATGAAGTTAGTTCACAAAATCCAGTAAGGACGACATCTTGCACATTTTTTCAGGTACCTAGCAATTTCATTCTTCTTCCATCTCATTTAGTTCTCCAACCCAATGATGGGAGTGTAGATCGTTGCATTTAAATTTGAGGAAATTGCAACTCAGAGAGGCTAAGTCACAAGTGTGAGGTCCCAAAGCTAGCATGGTAGGCCACTTTAGTCTTAGCCTGTGAGACTGTGAAACTCATACTCTTCCTGCTTCCCAGTGTTACCTCAGTGTTCCTGGAATAAGTAATTATGTTACTGCTTAAAAAGCATAGATGTGTGCAGAAGCACAAAGTGATTTGAACTGTAATAAAATGTAAATGAAGAATGCTACCCATTGAGCATTTTGAAATATCAAATTTTTTTGACCCAACATATCCATACTGTGAAAGTTTTCATAAAATCACACAATCGTATACTTTCATAGCATCCTGAGCTCAGTAGAATTGATGCATCACCTTCCACATTGTTAGGTTAATTGGACCAAGAACATAATTATATGCTACTCATAGTTGAATTCGATCAGAAATGACAGGCAAGAAGAGTTGCTTGGTTAAAAGTTCTTCTCATGTTCATATGGGTTGAGATGACACAGTAGCCCTGAGAAGCATCCCTCAATGATGACAGTATATCCAGCTGACCTGACTCTGCGTTGCCTGTGCTGTCCTGCTGGTCAGGGAGATCGGCTATCTCCACTATGTGAAAACTACTGATGTGATCGCGACAGGAAGTATGACCTCATTCTGCTGCCCTGCCTATGGTTAGGAAGACTTATTTTGAAAGTAAACAAGGGCTGTGAGGCTGACTGCCCCAAGAATGACAAGCTCTTCTATTCTAGGAAACAGCTGAAAGAAAGGTCCAGAGGACCCTGAAGACTACACTGCGCTGTGGATGCCTACTCATGGCAGGGATGTGGGCAGCTTCCACCAGAAGGGAAGACGGGATTCCCGTTGTGGAGAGACTTCTGCACCTGTTGACGCTCTGACGGGACTTTTCAGCTGAAGAGTTGCTAGGTCCAGATTTCTGCACTGCCAACCACAGGGAAGCTTCATATTTCAGTCATCATCCTGTCGTTTATCAGTTGCAAGAAGAGCCTGGGGACTCCCTGTGGAGGAATATGTATGAGCAAGTTATATTTCAGAACAGATGCATTGCTTTGACAAACTGGTAGACAGAGTCTGTTTCTTGAAAAGTTCCCGAGCTGTTAGCGCAAGTTGTTTTCGCAGTTACTAATTCTTGACTAACTGGCGCTATTCTCGCTGTGCACAGCTTCTCACTTTTGTAAGATCAAACAGTGAGACCCTGCTTTCTGCTGCAGAATGTCTCCGCTCTAAAGTAAACTTACTGCTTGAGTAAAACTAACCTACAGTCATTTGGTTTGGACATATTCTTATTGTATTGGTCAGTGTTGAAGTAACAAGGGAGATGTTAATATGCTTGCTTGTATGCAATATCATCTTATTTTTCAAGCCAGTGATTTTCTTTTTTTTTTAAAGTCTGTTTTCATTTCGAAATGTTACAGAGAATACCAGAAACTTCTCCTGTATTCTTTAAAGTTATCTTATAAGCTGGAGTATATGATTCCTTGAAAGGTTCACACATACATTATTAAAATAATCTATTTTGAGTCCTAAATTGATTGATTGTTTTAATGTATCATGCTAGAACAGTCAACTATTAGTTATCATGTTTATAAAAAGTATAGGTAGAGCTACTGGATTATAAAAGACTCTAGTCTTACCTTACAATTCTACCAAGGTAGTGATACACACACACACACACACACACACACACACACACACATTTCAGTAGCCATCAGGAGATAGAACTATGTGTTAAGAAGTAACTAATCAAAGTTTACAGAAATCTCATGCTTTGATGTATGTTAGTTTGAATTTGAAAAGTAAATTATATGCTTTCAGGAATGCAGCTTTGTAATCTGGGTGGTAGTGTGCTATTTATAGCTCAGTGAGGCTCGAGGCTGTTTAGGAATGTTCAAACTGATAGCCAACCACAAAAAGCACTGATCTTCTCAATGGCCACTTTTCAATGGTTCATGTTGTTGAGCAAAAAAAGGCAGGCAACTGTCTCCAAGTGCTGTCTGCAACTGCTTTAAATACACATGAGTTTGTTTCAGGGACTCTAGAACCAGTCACTTTTAAAAAATTTCTTAAGCAACTTGCACTATTTAATCTGGATGACAAATCAACCTTTGTAAGTATTGCTTTCCTCCCAAAACGGTGCTCTTATTTACAGAATATTCAGACTTATGCAATGAGACAATGAAAAATAGAATTTGAAGCCTTTGAAGCAGGCAGCACCTCACTGAGGCCCCACAATCTGGTCTGCTGTCTCCAATCTTACATCTCTGTACTATTTCAGCAAACAAATCTGACTAGTGCAATTAGTAGACGCCATCTGTTTTGGCATCATTTGTCTATTTTTAATATATAGCCCATGTTTTTTTTTCAAATGTCTTTTGCAGAAAAAAAAAATCTGTGAAGTTTGAACAAGCGGCCTTCTCAAGATGTACAGAGTCTCTCAAATGATGTCGACTCCAGTAGCAAGTAAATGTAAAACTGCTTTGTGCAATTATCTTTGAACGATTAGAATCCTCTTAGCAATTTCCTTGCTTTGATTTTGCTGATACTCAGACCATTAGCCATCTGTCAGTAGCTTGTGTTCTTAAATGCCAGTGTGCGCTTTGGCAATGATTTCGACTTCATTTCTTTCCTTGAAAGAAATGTGGTAATTTTTTTCCTTTTAGGATTAAAAAAAAAAAATCACTGTTTTTTTTAGAGGCCTATGCATAAATGTGAAATGAGGCTGTTTATTGGCTACTATTAAGATGCAAAATTATCTACAAAAATGCTGAAAGATTGATAGCTACTCACAGAAAATAAGGGCGTTGTTAAAATGGCTGTGGCTTTGAGCTTCTTCCTTCCTCTTATTTTTCTCCCCCAACCCCCTCCCCCTTTCTAACCCTCTCTCACACACCCACAGGTTTTTTTTTTTTAAGTTATAAAAAACAGCCTAAGCTAAAAGTTCTGTCTTCTTTGATGAAGACTTTACAGGCTTCATACTTTTAAGAATGATACATTTTTTTCCTTTATTTTTTATTTCTTCAAGTTACATCTCAATCGCAGTCCCCTCCCCATTCCCCCTCCAGTCCCACCCTCTCACCCTCAACCCCCCATCCTCTTCCCTTTTTTTTTCTTTTAAGTTTAAGGTATATCTTATTTCCCCCTACAGTTTCTCCTTTCAGTCCAACAAATGGCTCTTTCTCTTATAATAATAAATACAATACAGTACAACAGAGGTAATTAGGCCACAGTTATGAGGGTTATATGGCTTAACGTACATTCCCAATGACCAGTCCATATGTATTTGGTACCTGACTTTAACATTCTACTATCTAAACATCTCCATGAGTTTATGGATGGAACTACAAAAGCTCATCCTGAGTGAACTAACCCAGACTCAGAAGAATGACACATTTTAAAGAAATTAAATCAAACCCAGGACTGGGGAGATGGCGCTGTCACATAAAGTGTTATCCATGCAAGCATGAGGACCTGAACTCAGATTCACACAGCCCACAAAAAGGGCTCGGTATGATGACATGCACCGATAATCCTGGTACTATGGAGACATCCTCACAGAATGGATGCAATCCAGGTTCTGTGAGAGACTTTGTCTTAGACAAGATGGAGAGCAACAAAGAAAGACACATACACACACACCTGCGCACACAAAATCAAAACTTCATCTTCCACCCCAACAATGGCTTCTGTTTGCTGCAGAGGATGCATCTTCCAAATCTCTAACTAATGACAAAACTCTTCGCAGCAATTGAATCTCTCACATTATGGAGTAAGCTACAATAACTTACACACTAAGCAATTGGTATTCATCTTTTTTTTTTTTGCAACTCCACACAAGAAGACTTCTCTCTTCCATTCATAAGTTCAGTTTGGTGGTCATGACTTAACCACCCTGCAGTAAAGAAACCTTTCAAGGACTGTGGAGGGTTAGGAAAGGCAGAAGATAGGAGAGCTTTTAGGTTACTGTGTGCTTCCCATAGGGGATGGTAATAAGTTGGTGGAGTTCCCAAAACTACCTGTTTATACCACTGTACCACATTGCTGTCTTCCTGCTAAGGGTGGGACATCAGCTAGGCATACTCACCCACGTGTCACCCTTGTAGCCAATCATGATCATGCATATTGGTGAGATGCTGAAATTTTCTCTCATTTCCTTATGCAGATTCTTCCAGGTCAAACAGAGGACTTTCTGGAGAGAAGTCCCCCAAATGCCTTTCCCCAAGGTATGTCAAGGGATTTTTCTCTGTCAAATCAAATTCCTTTCCTGTTCATCCTATTTTGTCTTCCTTTAAAAGGACTATCTTAGATATCATCCAGGTTTGGTATTGCTATATATTTTCAATCTTATGCATTAAAAACTGAAAACTTGCCGGGCGTGGTGGCGCATGCCTTTAATCCCAGCACTCGGGAGGCAGAGGCAGGCGGATCTCTGTGAGTTCAAGGCCAGCCTGGTCTACAAAGTGAGTCCAGGACAGTCAAGGATACACAGAGAAACTCTGTCTCGAAAAACCTAAAAAAAAAAAAAAAAAAAAAAAAAAAAAAACTGAAAACTTGTCACTGTAAGAATAGATTGTTTTATTTTTCTTTTTAGTATGAGTATGTAGGCAGTTGTAGCTGTCTCTTTGTTGAATGGAAAACTACATTGAATAATTATATATGGTTGGGTTTTGCTTTATTTTCTCAACTTGTTATCTTAGTTGCTTTCTATAGTTGTGACAAAACACCATTACCAAGACAATTTATAGAAGAAATCACTTCTCAAAGTTACAAGTGTGGTAGCAAGCAGGCAGGCATGAAGCTGGAGCAGTAACTGGGAGCTTACATATAATCCCTTGCAAAAGGAGATAAAAAGTAACTAACTGGGACAGACATGAACTTTTTAAATCTCAAAGCCCATACACAGTGACATGCTTCCTCCAACAAGGCCACACCTTCTAATCTAATACTTTCCAAACAGTTTGACCAACTGGGGACCAAGCATTCAAATGTGTAAGATTATGGGAGTTATCCTCATTTTTAAAATATTTACTTATTACTTCAAGTTACATCTCCATCACAGTGTCCTCTTTCTGCCCCCCCCCCCCACCAGGTCCCACCTTCCAACCCTCTACACCCTATCCCTTCCATCACACTCCTCTGGAATGGGATGTCCCTACATAACAGTCCCCCGCCCCATTTCAGCAGTCATTTGAGGCCCAAGAGCCTCCTCATACACTGGGGGCCTACAAGGCAGCATCACTAGGGCAAAGTGTCTCATTGACAAGAAAAAAAAAAGTCTATGTTCATGTTCCCTTTGGTGTATTGGTTGTAGGATAGTTATCCTGTACTATATGGCTAAAATCCGACTATAAGTGAATAGATGCCATGTGCATCCTTCTGGGTCTGGGTTAGCTCCGTCATGATGAGCTTCTCTAGTTCCATCCATTTGGCTGCCAATGCACAATTTCATTGTTTCTAATAGCTGAGTAGTATTCCTTGTGTAGATGTACCACAGTTTTTTTTACCCTTTCTTTGGTTGAGGTACATCTGGGTTGTTTCCAGTTTCTAGCTATTACAAATAAGGCTGCTATGGACATAGATGAGGGAACTTCCTTGTGATTTGGTGAGGAATCATTTGGATGTATACCCAGAAGTGGTATGGCTGGGTCCCAAGGCAGAGCTATTCGAAGTTTTCTAAGATATTGCCAGACTGACCTCCATAGTGGTTGCACAAGTCTGTATTCCCACCAGTAATGAAGGAGAGTTCCCCTTTCTCCACACCCTCACCAGCATGTGCTGTCATATGGTTTTTGATCTTAGCCATTCTGACAGGTGTGAGATGGAATCTCAGAGTTGTCTTGAGTTGTATTTTTCTGATGATTAATGATGCTGAGCATTTCTTCAAGTGTCTCTCAGACATTACCTATTCCTCCTTTGTGAATTCTCTGTTTAGTTCTGTTCCCCATTTTTTGATTGGATTTTTTGGTTTCTTGGCATTTAATTTCTTGAGTTCTTTGTAAATTATGGATATTAGTCCTCTGTTAGATGTGGGGTTGGTGAAGTTTTTTTTCCCAATCTGTATGCTGCCATTTTGTTCGAATGACAGTGTCTTTTGCCTTACAAAAGCTTTTCAGTTTTATGAGGTCCTGTTTATTGATTGTTTGTCTTAGATCCTGAGCTGTTGGTGTTCTGTTCAGGAAGTTGTCACTTGTGCCAATGAGTTCGAGGGTTTTCCTCACTTTCTCTTCTAGTAGATTTAGTGTGTCCGGCCTTATGTTAAGGTCTTTGATCCACTTGGCAATATATAGATTCAATGCAATTCCTATCAAAATACCACCACAATTCTTTATAGATCTGGAAAAAGCAATTCTCAACTCCATATGGAATAACAAAAAAACCAGAATAGCTAAATCAATCCTATATAATAAAAAAAACATCTGGAGGCATCACTAGCATCTTCAACAAATGGTGCTGGTACAACTGGATGTCCACATGTAAAAGAGTGAAATTAGACCAATACTTATCACCTTGTACAAAAGTTAAGTCCAAGCGGGAGTCATCCTCATTCAAACCTTCACATCATATCTTCTCATCCAATTTTACAAGGGTCAAAGTATTCACCAATACACAAGCTGGCCACATTTCATGTTCTGCACACATTAGTCAATTCCACTATTTGGTTCAACCCTGCAATGGAATCTTTGCTTTCCTTCCTGTGGTTTTTCTACCCAAGCTTCTGTCCACCTCTTATTCCTTCCATAGCCATTAGGTAAGGTTTCCCTTCAGCATTTTCTGAAATATACTTGCAACATAAAGGAATCTAGTACTGATATCAGAACCTGCCCTTCCTGTAAGTTTCAGGCCTTCTGACACTGCCACATGAGTCAGCCAAGGAAACACAAGTGGAAGTATGAACATATCACGTTAGTTTAACAAGGGTTACATACTATCCCTACTACCTATTAACTGTTTAAAATAGCTAAGTAATTTGGCTTTCTGAATCTGCTTTTTTTTTCTATACAAAAAGAATCATAAGTATTCTTACCTTTTAGAGAGATTTGCACAGGGCAGAATAAATAAAATACTTGGAGCTAGATTCATGGTGCAAGTATAATAAGTAATATCTATTTTAATAAGTAATATCTATTAGTTAGTATTTTATTAATAGCAAGCACATGTATCAATTGTTCATAGTTTTTTTTAAAACTTAAAAAGGTAGTAAGGCCTGTAGGAAATATAGAAAAAGGGGATGAGACAGGGTTTATAACCTGCAGGTATATGAGTAACTACACAAAATTTTAAAGTGCTTAGTGGGGTCTGTCTCGTAATCAATACTAGAAAGCAAAACTCTTCCAGGACTTGGTTAATCATCATTTAAGACAAGAAATAACTGGTATTTGGACAGTTCTGCAAGTTTCTGATTATATTTGTGGTTAGGTTTCTTAAATCCACTGAAAACAGCCTATTGAAAGATAGTCAGCTGCTGGAATTCCTTCAGCATAATTCAAGTTTGTGTCCACACCTAGAAGTAGTTTTGTTAATGCTCAAAAATGTTTGATATCACAGAGTACACTCTCTCTTTTGCTAGTCTGTTGATGGTGAAAGAATATTTAGATTTTTTTATATAGTCAAGAAATGAGAGAGAAAATGTTAAGAACATTTGAAAGGAGTGATGCCCAGGTTTGGAGAAACCAAAGTTGATAATAATTGTTAGAGTGAACCACAGAGAGCAGCTGGAAATATAGGTAAAGAGCTCTGTAATTTCTCAGTGCCAGGTATATTGTGAATAACCCCCTCCCAATTCCTGAGAAGGCAAATAGTATGGAGAGAAAAGCATAGGGTAGCAGGCCAAAACAAATTATATATGTAACTCACCTCATTCACTTAGAGCATCAAGATCTTGGGCAATTGTTATCTTACTGGCTTCTTCACTTCCTTATCTACAACAAGAGGAAATGATGAGCAAAATGATGCTGAAATGAAGTGGTCCAGGCCTCTTTGGAGAGAGCTAATTCCTGGTATTTCCAAAGTCTCAGGTCTCTGTACTTGTACCATCCAGTATTTTCATCATTGATTTAAAGTAAGGGCCTTACAGCATCAGTAAGAACAGCCTATACACATTTTAAAATAGCATAAAATGTATTAGAAATAATTGTGACTTTTTTTACATTTGTTTATTTATTCAAGTTACATCTCAGTCATAGTCCCCTCTCTCCTCCCCCTCTTGGTCCCAGGTCCCACCCTCCTACCCTCTTCCCCCTCACCCTCCTATCTATATTTTTTTATTCAATGTGTAACTTTTCCCTCCAACATCTCTCCCTTTTAGTCCAATAAAAGGTTCTTTTTCTTATAGCAATAAATACAATACAAAACAATAAAAATAATTAGGCCACAATTATGAACATTACAAGGTATAATATACATTCCCAATGTCCAGTCCATACATATTTGGCAACTGATGCTAATATTATATTATCTATCTATCTCCGTGAGTTTAAAGTTCTATACCTAACTCAGTTTCCATCCTAATTTGCATTACCAACTTAAAAACATCTTCTTAGACCTAGAACATCCTTTTAATTCCTCAACAACTTAAAATTTAACTGTGAGACTATAACTATCTAGTCTTAACCACATCAGAGATCTGAGAAGGATAAATATATCTGAATAAATTGGAAGTGCAGGGCCAGCAGCTTCCAAAACTAACAAATGACAGACAACTGGCTTCCTGGACAGTCCCCAATTTCTCTCCATACATTGGAGCATCTATCTTCAGCCTTTTGGCCCAGTGTCTCTGACAGACATTAATTGTAAAGCAGGAATTATGAAGGACTTGCCTACCCTGTCTTGGCAGAGCTAGGCTGTCAACTTACCTGCTTCCAAATTTTGTCTTTTTTAGATAGCATTCTGTCTACAGTTGTAGCAAGGGATTTCTCTTGCCCAGTGACAAGCTTTCCACTAATGTAACCATCTCCAAATGGAGATTTTTTGATGCTCATCTTCTACTTAGAGTAGAATTGGGGGGGGGGGGGCGTGGCGTGCTGTCAGGAGCTGACATGCATTGCGACATTTTTGAACAAAGTGTGATTTAGTGATTCTCCTCCCTCTCACCTTCCCCATTCTCTTGTGTCCTTTAGACGTCCTTTCCCCTTCCTTAACTTCTTTCACCAGTCCCTTTTCTTCTCATGTTCTATGTGTCCTTTCTTCTATCTTCTATCCTTCCTCATTACTCATTTTTATCTTCTTTCATTCTCCTTTCTAGTTTAATAGCTTTTACCTACATTTACACTTTAATTAAATCATATAAAGACATTAAAATTGTCATAATGATATAATTAGTGTCATAGTTAGCTTCAGGAGTTACCTTGCTACAATTTAGAGTCACATGGAAAGAAGAAACCTCAACTGAAGAATTACCTCAATTCAACTGGCCTCAGGAAATGCTGTGAAGCATTTTCTTAATTGCTACTTGATGTAGGAGAGCCCAGCTGTGAGCTGTGCCATCCCAAGGCAGGTAGTCCTGGGCTGTGTAAGAAAACTAGCTTACAAAGCTGGATGAAGAAAGACAGTAGTAAGCAATATTCCTTCAAGTTTCTTCTTCAGTCTTCTGCCTGTAGTCCCTGCCTTGTCAATCCTCAAGGATGGACTGTAAGATGAAATGAACTATTTCCTTCCCAAATTGACTTTAGTTAGAGTACTTTACCACCACAACAAAAAAGCAAATTGGGACAATTAGAATTCCCCAAAGCTCAAAACATGTGTATATATAAACAGTAGCCAATGTGTTTAGTTTAGATTATTTAGAATATGAAAGACATAAGTATTAAGAACTGTCTATGAAATTATGGCATCTTTATGGAAATGCTACAAGGTTTATATAACCTTCAGTGTGCATATATGGCATTAGAGGAAATTAGCTTGTAGAGAGAATAAATAACATTTTGAAGAATTGTGATTAAAACCCAAAGTAAAAGCCTTGCTCTTGTTAGATGCAAGTCATCTTTTCCTTGGTCTACTTAATATTGATATTCTCAGGTGAAGTTGACACAGACATTCTCACAGATGGTATGACTACATGTATGAGGAAAATACTAGAAATTGACAATTGGTTCAATACTAAGGTATTATATTTGTGATGGAGGTAGATGAACAAAAAGACAGAATGTCTTGGGATTTATAATTTAAAAAAGGAATTCTAACATGGGAGAGGTGACAGTCACAGTGTCTTCTGGATAGATACACCTAAGTGTCCTTTGCTTGTCACAAGAAAGAAAAGGTTTCTTTAACTAGGAAACAGAGAAAAGGAGTCACAAGAAAGCAGGAAATGGTTCAAAGTCACTGTCTGTCATAGAAATATGAGTTATATGAATGCAGAAATGTTTAGTACAGAAAAGAAAAGGTGAGTGAGATACAGAAGCTTCCATGAAACAGCTGAATATCTCTCAAGTGGGAAGCTGAAAAGAATGGAAATTATAATTTCTCTATTTCTGTGGCATGGGCAATGATGTGGCACATTACATGCAAACTGTATTATGTGAAGGGGACAATGAATTTCCAACATCCGAGAAAGGCTGTTTGGTGATATTTCCATAAGAAAATGGACAGATATCAAGAGTGTAGGTCCATTCTAAGGTGAAGAAACTGATTGACCCAAATGTTGTCACCAAACATCAAAATAGAAAAAAACTAAATGCTGTGTGTTTCAAGGCCTAAGCCCTGAGGGTTGGGAGCACCATTGCCTAGGGCTGTGGAAGTGGTTGGCAGTGAATGTGAAGAGTGAACCTTCCTTCACAATGATTAATGGTCATATGGGTTTTGTATGATTGAACGTACTTGGTAGAGATTTAAAGGACATTCTTTTTTTTTTCCTCTTCAGCTTTGCTTGTGACTTTCTGGATGGAGACAGTTCTTTTGAATGCTGCTCCATAGACCCCCTAAAAGGCTCCCACTATGTCTGCCGCAGAAGCCCTCGACTCCTCACCAATGGCTACTACATTTGGACCGAGGACAGTTTCCTCTGTGACCCAGATGGCCACATCACTCTGAACCCCTCTCATACCAGTGTTATGTACAAGGAGAACTTAGTTAGGTAAGTAGTGGATATTGTGTAAGGCATCTCAAAGCCATGCTTCCCACCATTCATTCATCTACACATATATAAGCAGCTCATCGATGCCCAGGAGTATAGAAATAAAAGAGGAATTGAAAGCAGGAAAAGTCAACATGAAAACAAAAGTAAAATGAAGTAATACATATGTTGGGGTAGAAATTGGTATCAGGGACAGCAGAAGGAAAGAGAAAGATGTTAATTTCACTTGGGAATCAGGTAACATAATCATCTTAGAAATGATGATGATGAATTCTAAAAGACATAGGATGCCTGTTAAAACAAAGTATGAAATGGAATTTCATGGACAAAGGTACAGGCAAAGGACTCTGAGAAACATTGATACAATTAGGAGAACGAAAGCAGCTTGGTGGTAATACAGCTTAAGAAAGGGCTTCCTGCAAGAAAGAAGGCTAAAATTATACTAATTGAGAGTCATGGATACATAGGGCTTAGGATTTGGGAAATGGCTCAATGTGTCAAATGTTTTGTGTGCAAGCATGAAGACATGAACTGAGATCCCTAGCTCCAGGTCACTGTGTCTCATATAATAAGACTAAGGGTGATAAAGAAAGATACTCAAGGTTGACCTCTGACTCCCATACATACACATGCACATGCATGCAAGCAAGCATGTGCTGGAACACATCCCCAAAGTAACAGATGGTCAGGACCAGTGCCTGTGGTTTTATCTGTGCATATCCCCGAGAGGGCTGCCCAGCACAGAGTGAGATTCATGGAGGAATCAGCAGAATTTTCAGTGCCTTGTCAGTTTCTTAGAACATAGACTGTGGCCATTATGTATACATAGTTTAGTCTATATCTTAGCATCGTTGACATGGATCCAAGGATCTATTCATGAACTAAATGCAGTTTTCACCTTAAAAGGGATAAGAGGTAGTTTACTATGGAGCCAAATATAAATGACCATGTCACAGGAACACAGACTTAGGTACACAAATTTCATATTCTCGAGCCATAATTATTCCTGTTTGGCTTTAAAAAAACATCTCTTATTCCCTCTGGGGAGAAAGCTGTGGTTTTAAACCACCAACAATTATTGTGCCCAGACTTGGGACCCCCAAATGAATCCACTTTTCACCAGAACTGTCACCTGGATCAGAGTTAGTAATGAATGTGAGTCCTACTGTATATATGAAACTATTATATATTATTATAATAGTATGAAGCTATTCAGTGCAATAAATCAACATAGTTTTCAAATACATTGTGGAAAAATCACATAGGTGGGTTACAACAAAAACAATAGATCTCATATGCTATCAGATGGCATTCCTAGCTTTTGAGTCAGTGGAATTAGTGGTCTTTTAAGATAATAGATCCCAGTGGATTTCCAGTGAGTCATAGGCATTTGTGCCCAATGGTCCAGAGAGGCCTCCTCAGGTGGATGCTTGTGAATTGTTTCAGGGGTGCAATTCTCCATTGGTTTGGTTGATGGTCCATTTGTATATTCTGAGTTTTTCAAGATCCTTTCAGTAGTGTATCTTTAACTGTTAAAATAAAAAAACCCATAACTTTCATCTCAAAGGGAATAAGAAATCATTTATTCTAAAAACAGATAGAGTGACCATAGCCTAGGAGCACAAATTTATGTTTCCTCAAATTACATGTTCCAATGTGCTAACAGTTTTACAAAGTTTATACAGTAATAGAAAAGAGAAAATAATAAATGTCTTAGTTAGATTTGCTATTGCTGTGATGAAACACCAGGACCAAAAACAACTTGGGGAGGAAAAGGTTTATTTCATTTACACCTCCATATAACAGTCCATCCTCAAAGGCAGCAGGTGCAGGAACTCAAGCAGGGCAGGAACACAGAAGCAGGAACTGATGGAGAAGCCATGGAAGGGTACCACTTAGTGGCTTGTTTCTCCTGGCTTGCTCAGTTTGCTTTCCTGTAGAACCCAAGACCACAAACCTATGGATGGCACCACCTACAATGGGCTTGGCCCTCCTATATCAATCAGTAAGAAAATATCCTACAGGTTTGCTAATAGCCCTATCTTATGAAGATATTTACTCAGTTGACTTTCCTTCATCTTTGATGACTCTTGTTAATGTCAAGTAGACATGAAACTATTCAGCACAATAAATCAACATAGTTTTCAAATGCATTGGTGGCAAAATCACATATGTAGGTTACAACAAAGTGAGGACATCTAGTATAGGTTTTAGATACTATCAGATGACATTCTTAGCTTTTGGGTCAGTGGAATTGGTGGTCTCTTAAGTTAATAGATCCCAGTGGCTTTCCAGTGATAGTTATAAACAGACATGGGCAATGAATACCTGTCTATAAATGGGGCAAAAGAGAGCCCAAGATAATGTGTATTTGTGCTCTGGCCCTGTGACATTTCAGTCTCTCCACAATGGGTACATGGTATAGAGTGTGGTTTCTTTGAGGGAACTTTAATTAACAATCGTAGAACACAGTAGAACATTGAGAAACTTTTGAGGAACTAATTGAGGACACAAATTTGAGTTGTAGACTTACTCTGTGCCTCAAGTCATTTCCACTGGATTGTTTCCTACCTGAGTAGACTGCTACTCATCATTCACCATCCCACTTCATTTCTTCCCAGAATATTTAGAAGAAAAAAGAGAGCCCATCGTCCTCTTTCTTCTCTCTTGGACCTCAGAGCCTCTAAATCTTGGCTGCATGGAAGTATTTTTGGAGATGTTGACTCACCTCCAAGTGAGGACCTCTGGCTGGAGGGCATCAAGAGCCTTGGTATGTACCACAGCAATGAAAATGGTGATCTTAGCTTTCACATTCCATGAGGAGATACCATTTCTGAATGACAGTCATATAGTTCTGACCCAAGGCTCACTCCAGAGGTGACTATCATTTTGCTGGAGAGAGTGAAGCCAGAAATTCAAACTTCAGTGACAAGTTTCTAGAATTCCTGTGACTGAAATACAAAAGTCTTCATGTCTTGCAAAAAAATCAGTGTTTAAATATCTGTGTAAGAATGTTGATAATACTCAGAAAATATTGCATTGTTTCCAATATGACTTTTCATGTATGGAATAGAAGTGGAGAAGTGATAATGGAGGCAAAATTAGAAGACATGTATCAGAAACAGTGTTCTTTAATGAGGATTCATTTCTCAGTTTGTGTATACTGGGATAGTAACATTGTTAAGTCTTAGTTGCTTTAGTTTAAAAACAATGTATATGTGCACATATGCATATACATATTGTGTATGTTCTGTCAAACTAGATGATACATACATATATAAATCACATTTCTAATAAAAATGTGTGCTTATGTATTCATGCATTTAAATGTATGTATAGTAATGCAATGATACAAACTCTAATCCCATTCTCTTGTTATTCATTCATCAAATCCTTGACTACATACTCTGTAAAAACAAGCACTTGTTCGAAGATGAATAAGACATAATTCTAGCCATGGGAAACTCCTTTCTCAGAGAAGGATAAAAATGTGTTTCCAAATAGCTACAGTATAATGCCTTAAGTGCCATAGCAGTGTTAGGAACATGGAGAGAATGGTAGAGAAAGCTAATACATAAACCAGAAGGTGGTATGAGCTCAGCTTAGATAAGGCCAAAAAAGTTTCACGTATAATAAGATCTAAGAAGGTCTTAAGAAATGAATGGCTTGCTAAGCAGGTAGGAGCTCGAATGACATTTCTGCCTTTTCTAGTCCACCTTCCAATTGCTGCGATTCTGAACTTCACATGGTATATATTGTGGCTAGTCATTCCTTCCTAACATATGTAAATTCATTTGACTTTCTTCTGCTTCTTAGTCAGAACTGGCTTAACTTTTTTAACAATAAAAACATATATATATATACCCTGAGTATAGTGTTGAACAAAGTCAATGAAGCTGTTTATTCTTCTGGAAATTGTATGTTTTTGCAGGAAATAGGCAAAATATATTATTTATCAGGTTAAAAAATATGACTTGCACAGAGGAAAATTAAGGAAAAAGTGATGAGATGGCAAATTTGTACCATCCATCCAGTTTTTCCTATTGATAACAATTTAGAGTGCTTCAGAATATTATCAAAATCAGGAAATTAACATGGGATGATATGAAGATTCTAGTGTGTGTGTGTGTGTGTGTGTGTGTGTGTGTGTGTGTGTGTGTGTG
>CAJQZJ010004888.1:14891340-14904738 GCA_907164525.1 Lophiomys imhausi | reverse complement strand
GTGTGTGTGTGTGTGTGTGTGTGTGTGTGTGTGTGTGTGTGTGTGAAGGTATGTGTAACACTAGACTCATTTTAAAAGAATAAGAATATGTCAAATGAAGAATCAGTCCCATAATATAAACAAATGATTAATGAAACCAAGTGCATTCTAGTTCCTGCCAATAACAAGGAAAGCTAAGCAGGACATAGACAGGAGGCAGGACATGGGGGTTGGACCAGGAAGGACAGATGGCAGAGGGCTGAAGAACCTCCTGTGCCTTATTGAGGAGACAGAGTTTATTTAATGATTCATGGGTATTTTGAAGCATCTTCAGCAGGATAAGGACACATCAGATGTTGGATTTTCAAAGATAGTTTTCCAGTAGTGTGCAAAGGAAAATTGTATGGAGAGTAGCTGGTGTGAGCTCAGAAGCAAAGAAAATTAACAAGCATTCCAAGAAAACACAGAGCAAATAGAAGGAAGAAAATTGTGTGTGTGTGTGTGTGTGTGTGTGTGTGTGTGTGTAGATTGACAGGTTTGTAACAGACTGAACGATGTTGTGAAGAAGTAGAAGAGGTTTAACAAATGAATATGTTTCATTTGGGGGACTATGTGAAGAATTCTGCCAGTGTCGGCTCTGAAAGACAGAAAGGTAGAATGAGAAGAGGACCTGTCTTTTGGGCTAAGTGTCCCTGAATTCAAGTCCTGGAGCCAACTTTTCCTACTTTTGTGTTCTTGGGGACATTAACTTTTCTGATCTTCTACTTCTTCATCCACATAAGGACAAAGATAATAGCATGTAGAATTGCTGTGAAGATAAAATACAGTAATTCGTTAAAAATATCAGTGTTGAATCAGTGGGTTGATGTTCTACTCAACACATTCACTCTACAAAGATTTATTTTTTATTATTTTTAATTATGTGTAGAAGTACACTCCAAGACCAGAGGGGTACACTCTCTCACCCCTGGAACTGGCATTAAAAATGATTATGAGCTGCCATGTGGGTCCTGGAAACCAAACTGGAGCATACTGAAAATAATCAAATGCTCTTTTTTTTTTTTAATTTAAGGTGTATCTTCCCCCCCCCAACATCTCCCCCTTTTAGTTCAATAAGACGCTCTTTTTCTTATAACAATAAACACAATACAAAACAATAAGAACAATTAGGCAACAATTATGAAAATTATAAGGTGTAGCATACATTCCCAATGTCCAGCCCATATGTACTTGACAACTAATAATAATATTCTATTATCTGTCTATCTCAATGAGTTTAAAATTCTATACCTAACTTTGTTTCCATCAAATGCTCTTAATGGCAGAGCTATCTCTCCAGCCCCTTAGCTTGCCAATGAATGTGCCAGTTCTTAGCAGTTTTACTATTTTTTGCATTTACTTTCTCATTGTGACTATAAATAGTTGAGATCAAGTTTTCCTTGAAATTAAAGCCTAGAAGAGACCATTTGAAGAAAATTGTAAGTGTCCAAGAGAAGCTAGTTTCCATAAGATGGCAAAGAACATGAAAATGGTTTCTTGTAACTAAAACTGGTGTCTTAGTTGCTCTTCTTGTTCTGTGGCAAAATTCTGGACAAAAAAAAAGCAACTTAGAGGAGGAAGAGTTTGGCTCACAGGTTTAAGGTATACAGTCCAGCACTGCAGAGAAGATGTGATGGCAGAAGAGTGGGGTGGCTGGTTACATTGTATCTGTGGATGTAGAAGAACAGAGCAGGTAGGAAGTGGAGCTATGAAACAGGTTCCCAAGGCCTACGCTGCATAAACAAATAGATCAGGAAGCCTACTGCAAAGGTCCACCTCCTAAAGACTCCATGATCTTTCCAAACCAGTTGACGACCAACACATGAACTCATGGAAGAGATTTCATACTTAGACTACAGCACCGGGTAATGCCTTTCACAAAGGCCATTTTCACATGTTTGGAAATTGGCATCTGGCTTCCATTGTAGGTTCTTCCAAATGTGCCCAAACAACTCAAAAGCAGTCGGACCACAGTAATGCTGCACATTCATGAGGTATCTCATTAAAATTCTCCTGCTTGTCATATATCTTCTAAATATAAAAAATTAAACCACCCCTTCCAAAAATCAGTAATTAGTCAACCTGGGTGCACACAAGAGTTGGAAAGCTCTCATCTCTGCTGTCAGCTATAATCAAATTTCCTCAGAAGTCTAGTTTTCCAGTTTTACCCAAGGCTTCTTGATTTATCAGCAATTTATTTTTCTCTGGAAATACGGCCTAGTTAGAAGACTCCAGAAGAATTCAAAATTAAATTGTTTTGCTATTTTCTCTCCATGCAGTGGCTGTAATCAAACACTATTTCCCCATGTTTCATTTTCCAGACGAGAGGATATTTTGCCTACTTGATTTGTCCTCATCTAACCCCTTCTCCAGCTGCAAGGAGACACCTTTCCTCATTAGTTGCAATTCATTCTTTAGTCATGGCATTTTTCAGTTCCTGGGGACCTCCCCACCCCAAACTGCAATTTGGAATGTGCTCCTGGAGCTGTGAGTCACCCTGAAAGAGAATAGAGAATTCTCACAGGGACAATTGAATAGAACGGGATCTTCCATTAGCCTTGTCTGTTGGTGAAATGGCATAAAATTAATACTTTCATGTTATAACACAACTAAAAATATTTGCTAAAATGTTTGATGTGTTAAGTTTACTCTTAAACTCAGCAAAAGATGAAAATCAGTCAAAGAAAACTATGAGTTGGGGCAAATCATGTCTTTTTAGAGGCATACATCTCTTGAGTATTATGAATTTTGAGTATTAAGAATTTTTATGGTTTCTGTGTTTAACACCATCATTTAAAAGTTCTGTGTAGAATTTCCAACATGCCACATAACAACCCTTTGTTTTATTTCATTCAATTATCAGTACTAGTTCTCTAAGTTAGACCAGGCAGTCCTGGAACAGCACAGGGATATTTTTTCCTGTTGCAACAGAGCTTGCCTCGTGCCCTGTGATAATAGAATAGCCTTTCAGGAATGGGTGGTCAGCCAGGAATGTCCTGGATCCTTTCTCACTTCCACATTAATTTGGTCATCAAGCCCCTTCTCTGTGTTTTTAAACAGCTTTACTGAGGTATAATTGATACACAAAAAATGTGCACATTTAAAGTGTACAACTTAATGAGTTAGATATATGCAAACACCTGCTATTTATCACCATAATTAACATAAAGGACATACCAAACAGCTCCTCAAGGCATCTTATATCCTTCTGTGTGTTTGTGTGCAGTTAGTTGTAGGTGTGCTTTAAGAACATATAGCAAGATCTATCTTTTTTAACAAATACCATACTGTTAAATACAGGCACCAGACTGTGCCACACACGCCCTTAAAACTCATCCATTTAATGTAATGGGAATGTCTTATTCCCAGTCTTCTCTACCTCCTAACTCTTGAAGCCCTGGTAACCATTACTGCATTTTCTGCTTCTGTAAGTTTATCTATTTAGATCCTTATAGAAGTGGACTCAGTATCTGCTCTTTTGCACTGACCTTATCTTAGCATACTGTCATGCATATCCTTCCATATTGTTGCAAGTGGCAGAAGCATCTTTCTTATATAAAGCAGAATACATACCTTTGCATTCACATGCCACATTTTCTATATGCATTCATCTGTGGACAGACAGTCTTCTTGCATCTGTATTTTGACTATTGTGAGAAGTGCTACACTGAGCATTCTCCAGAATAACCTTACTGGGAACCTGATGTTTTTTTTTCTTTTTCTATGACAACCAGCAGTGATGTTTCCTTAGACTGTTTTGGCAAGTCTGGACAGAAGCTATGGGAGATGGTAGAAAGGAATATAATTGTGTGTCAGGGATCTCCACCCAAAAGCCCTAGTTAATTGACTCAGTATCTAGGCTATATAGGGCCAACAGAGTGATAACACCTAATTTAAATACCACAAAATTTAAATATCGCCTTATTTAAATACCATCTAATTTAAAACGCTTGTTTTAAGAAGAACCCAAAGTCGATTAGTGTTTGTGAAGCACTTCACTTCCTGTAAAAGGGATTCAGGAGTTTCCAGTGCTCATTGCTTGGAGTGCGTTATCCGCAATGCTCATGTCACATTCAATCTAGACATTCATTAGTGACTCCAAACTCCTCACAGAATAATCTTAGATCTTGAGTGTGACAGGAGGCTTCTAACCTGCACTAAGTCCAGTCAGAATCATCTCGTGGTCCTTCCCCAGGTTTCTTCTTCCATCTGGCCATGTAGAGTGTGGTCTCTAGGAGCCTACTATATTGTCTCTCCAAACTGATGGCTTGGCATTGCCTTCCTTTTCCTCTTATCTCCTCACCTTGTGCCTGGTCCATTATCTTCCCACTGTGTGCTGGTAGAGTTTCTACTCAACCTTCAGGTTTCTGCTTCAGTCCTCCCGCCTCAGTGTAGGATTCTTCTGTTCTTCCAGGAAGACTCAGACATCTTTTTCTAGACTTTCACTGTAATATAACCTGGCTCCTCTAGTTCCTTGAACAGAGCAATCTGCGCAGGGCATATAATAAGTGCACTGAGTAAACAAACAGACCTCCTTGCTCTATGTACATGAAGCTCCCATCTTTTCTGCTTTTGCTGTGGCTTCTGAAATCCTCTGGCTTGAGGACTTCCCTGGGGTACCACTGTAGCCAGCCTTGCTTCAGTTCTTCCTCCCATATGACATCTTTCCTCTGTCATCTTATGTGATGGGCATCAATCCCCTGACAGCAGTGGAGACAGAGAAAGCCTTCCAATTATAAACTAGGAATGATCAGTTTCCGATTTGCTTTGCTTGAGGCCCTCTGCTCCTCAGTACTCACTCTCTCTAAAGCCATTTTAGGGTCATAGCTATTCCTAGTTCCATCCATTTGGCTGCAAATTCCATGATTTCCTTGTTTCTGATAGCTGAGTAGTATTCCATTGTGTAAATGTACCACAGTTTTTTTTTTTAAATCCATTCTTCGGTTGAAGGACATCTGGGTTGTTTCCAGTTTCTAGATATTATAAATAAATCTGCTATGAACATAGATGAGGAGGTGTCCTTGTGGACTGGTGAGGAATCGTTTGGATTCCCAGAAGTAGTATGGCTGGGTCTTGAGGTAGAGCTATTCCAAGTTTTCTATGATTTCACCAGACTGATTTCCACAGTGGTTGTACAAGTTTGCACTCTCACCAGCAATGGATGAGTGTTCCCCTTTCTCCACAGCCTTGCCAGCATGTGCTGTCATAGAAGTTTTTGATCTTAGCCATTCTGACAGGTATGAGATGGAATCTCAGAGTTATCTTGAGTTGCATTTCTCTGATGATTAAGGATGCCTCTCAGCCATTAGAGATTCCTCCTTTGTGAATTCTTAGTTTAGCTCTGTTCCCCATGTTTTGATTGGATTACTTGGTTTCTTGGTGTTTAGTTTCTCAAGTTCTTTATAAATTATTGATATTAGCAGTATGTCAGATGTGGGGTTGGTAAAGATCTTTTCCCAGTCTGTAGGTTGCAGTTTCCTTTGCCTTACAGAAGCTTTTCAGTTTCATGAGGTCCCATTTATTGATTGTTGGTCTTAGAGCCTGAGCTGTTGGTGTTCTGTTCAGGAAGTTGTCACCTGTGCCGATGAGTTTGAGGCTTTTCCCACTTTCTCTTCTATTAGACTTAGTGTGTCAGGCTTTATGTTAATTAAGGACTTTGGTCCACTTGAACTTAAATTTTGGGCAAGGTGATAAATATGGGTCGAATTTCATTCTTTTATTATGTCGACATCCAATTAGACCAACACCATTTGTTGAAGATGTTGTCCTTTTTCCACTGTATGGTTTTGGTTTCTTTGTCAAAAATTTAGTGACCATAGGTGTGTGGGAAACCCACTTTTAAAACATCAAGGAGATAGTTTTTTTCCTATTCACTGACTGGGCCCAAGCTACTGAATTTTTTTTTTTCTTATCTTTTCATGAGGGAAATAGACTACTGTAGCCCTGCAGGGACTCAGTTGTAATTTTCTGCCTTTTTTTTTTAGAATACAGTGCCACCACCCCATGCCTTATAGCAGCACCCTTTAAACAGCAGCCCTCTAATTAAGACTTTAAATTTTTTCCTTTCCACCCCCCACCCCTGCCAACTTCAGCCATAGCTCTTGTTTAGGGCTATGAATGGCCTCAACTTGCCTGCTGGGCATGACCTTTTCTCTTGAGCTCAAGTATGCAACTTTAAAAGAATGTGTGTTGGATATGTGCCACCTTTTAAGTCAGCCCAGGAAACACCTGCATTCCATGCAGGACTTGCCTGCCCTTTGTGAATGTCTTTGTCTTCACACCAGTGTATTCTGCACTGCCTCAAGTTCTCACCTAAGGACAAAGGAGTGAAATTAAGCTGTGACTCAATATCACAAAGACCATTAAACACAGAGCCTTGAGAACTTCTCAGACTTTCAAGCCAGATGAATCAAATCAGTGGCTTCTATTGACTCAAGATACTTCCTACATAATTGAAAGCCATTCTTACTTATTGTATTCATCCTGCCCAGCAAAGTTTTAGCTTGGAAAGTATAGGATCTTTTAACCTTAGTTTCAGCTCAAAAGTCAGCAACCAAAAATCATTCCATGGGGACTTAATATTAAAGACGCTAGATGTTTCTAGGAGTTATCTTAGCATGTTTCAAACTTTTATGTTGCATGGATTTGAGACTAAATTTGACTGTGATTTTAGAAGCATTGGTAGGTTAATTCCAGAGTTAGTGAAATGTATTTTTGAATGGACCATTGTAAAGGAATGCATTAGAAACTATTTGCACCAAGTATTCTGTTTGAATGATAAAGCATGTATTTGCTTTTCAATATTTCATTCAGTGTTTCCATGTTTTTTTTTACATTTTTTTAACATTTTTTCTCAAGTTACATCTCAATCATAGTCCCCCCTCCTCCCCTTCCTGGTCCCGCCCTCCTACCCTCTTTCCCCTCAACCTCTTATCTGCTTTTTTTTTTAATTTAAGGTGTGTCTTCCTTCTCAACAGCTACCCCTTTTAGTCCAATAAAAAGTTCTTTTTCTTATAGCAATAAATACAATACAAAACAATAAGAATAATTAGGCCACAGTTATTAAAATTACAATGTATAACATATATTCCCAATGTCCAGTCCATACATATTTGGCAACTGATATTAATATTCTGTTCTCTATCTATCTCAATGAGTTTAAAGTTCTATACCTAACTCAGTTTCCATCCTAACTTGCATTACCAACTTAAAAACATCTTCTTAGTTGTGGAAGCTGCGGGATCTGCACTTCCTATATAATCAGATATATTTATCCCTCTCATGTCTCTGAGGTGGTTGAAGAATAGATAACTAGAGTCTCATAGTTAAATTTTGAGTTGTTTAGGAATCAAGAGGGTGTTCTGGATCTAAGAAGATGTTTTTTAAATTGTGATGCAAGCTAATATGAAAGCTGAGTTAGATATAGAACTTTAAACTCATGGAGATGGTTAGATAGTAGAATGTTAAAGTCAGGTGCCAAATATATATGGACTGGACATTGGGAATGTATGCTAAGCCATATAACTCACATAATTGTGGCCTATTTATTTCTGTTGTTTTGTATTGAATTTATTGTTATAAGAGAAAGAACCTTTTGTTGGACTGAAAGGGGAAGCTGTTGGGGGAAAAAAGATATACCTTAAACTTATAAAAAAGGGAAGATGGGGGGTTGAGGGGTAAGAGGGTGGGAGGGTGGGACTGGAGGGGGGAGTAAGGAGGAGATTGTGATTGAGATGTAACTTGAAGAAATAAAAAATAAATTATAAAAATAATCTTCTTAGACCTATAACATCCTTTTAATTCCTACACAACTTAAAATTTAACTGTGAGACTATAACTATCTAGTCTTCGATCACATTAGTGATCTGAGAAGGATAAATGTATCTGAATAAACTGGAAATGCAGAGCCAGCAGCTTCCAAAACTAAGAAATGACAGACAACTGGCTGCCTGGACAGACCCCAATTTCTCTCAATATATTAGAGCATCGATCTTCAGCCTTCTGGCCCAGTATCTCTGACAGACATTGATTGTAGAGCAGTAATTATGAAGGACTTGCCTACCCTGTCTTGGCAGAGCTAGGCTGCCGACTTACCTGCTTCCAAGTTTTTTCCTTTTCAGACAGCATTCTGTCTACAGTTGAAGCAAGGGATCTTTCTTGCCCAGTGACAAGCTTGCCACTAATGTAACCATCTCCAAATGAAGATTTTTCGATGCTCATCATCTACTTGGATTAGAATGGGGGGTGCTCTCAGGAACTGACATGTCTTAATATCAAAAAATCGTAAGTTAAGAAAACATCTTTGAATGCCATATTCTACAGATCTATTGTGGTTTTTGAAGACTGCCTATCTATCTCCTTATATTTGGATAAGCAAAATGTTGCTTGTCTCTTAGCAACTTGATTTCTGATTGACTTAGAAAATAACTGTGATAGACTGCTCTAGTACCTAACAAAATGACATGCTTGAATGACCATTAGTTTGTATTTCTTAATTGTCCTAAACAGTTTATGACAGTTGCTAACAAAATGCCAAAACTTCACATTTCACGTTTCCCCCTCCCATTTGCTTGTTATTGTCTGCAAATCTTTCAAATATTTCATTGCCTTGTATATTTCCTATTCATGTTGGAGTGAGTTGGCTTGGAGGTCTCTAATGGTATTCTCCATTGCTTTCATTTGTAAAATTTTCTTTAAATTCTTTCAGGGATTTAATTTCTTCTTGTAAGGACTCCATCTTTTTTTGTAAGTATAGATTTGTCACCATTTTCATGTGTTTCAGCTGTGTTAGGATGTTCAGGGCTTGTTGTGTTAACCTTGCTGAATTTTTTGGAGTCATGTTTCCCTTATTTTTGTCAGTTTTCTTTTTTAGCTGACCTGTAGCCATCTGGTTGCCCTAAGCTGATTGTTCCTGATGTCTTCTGGACCTGGTGCCAAGAAGGGAGCTTTGGTGTAGAGTCCATATAATCTTGGTTGTCTATAGCTTAACACAAGCTAGGTAGGGTCTTGAGATTGAGGCTGGACCTCAGTGCCCCCCCCCCCTGAAGTTCACCCCTTCCTGTTGTTTCCCAGTTAGGGATTCAGGTCAGTGATTGGGTGGGATGAGTTATTCCTGCCTGCAGGGTCATCAGTTCTAGCAGGTCTTCATAGTAATATCGGTAGGGTTCGTAGGACCACATATTGTAGGCTAGAGCCACAGATCTCCTGCTGCTCATGTGTCTGTACGAGGGTCATGTCTGTGGTCATGTTCCCCCCAGGCAGCTTCCTTTAAGTGGTCCCCAGGGCACCTCTGTGCCTCTCATCCCTAAGAGGTAGGTACACCCTTGTAGTCTGTATCACTTGGACAGTGCACAAAGGCCAAGAACTCACTGCTCCCATGCAGAAGCTGTAAACACTGAAGACAGGGTATCCTGCTGAGAAGGGACAAGGTGCACTGGCTCCTCCAATATGAACATCACAACCCATCCACTGGGCTTGGAGTGGAGTTCCTCAGCCTTATAACTTGACCCCCGGCCTTTTAGACTGCTCTGATCTTACCATTTCAGTGGCACTGCTGGTCCTCTTTAGGGCGTTGGAGTGACTGTTTGAGTGCTGAGCACTCAGGAAGCTGGGAGGTACCTCTATCTGGTAGTTGGGGTTGCCTGCCAAGGCCCTGCAGTGATCAGACCTGCAGACCTGCAGGACACTGTAATGGTGCAGGAAGAGCAGCCCTCTGCCCTGTCTGGGTGCAATGTTCTTCCACATAATTGTATATCCAGTAGAGGGACCTGTATGTCCAACACCTTCCTGGGTAAGCCCAGATAAGCTTGCACCTCTTAGACCAGAGCTCTGCTAGAGATCAATCTTGATGATCCCGCAGTTCTCCTGTATGGGAATGCCAGCATGGAAGTTGGGTGCTCTGAAGGCTGGTGAGTGCTCCTGTCTGGGATTCAGAGCTACTCATTGGTATTTTAGTGGCTCATGGCTGCTTCCATGGCGGGCCCTGTGCCGGCCTCTGCTCTGCACCGCTGGCCTCTGCTCCAGGCCCCGGGCCTCTGCCCCTCGCCACTGGCCTCTGCTCTGCGCCCTGGGCCTCTGCTCCCCAGCTGGTAAGTCTGTCTCCCTGAGTGTCTGGGAGTCCAAACTAGGGACCCCCATTAGTCCCTGGGTTTTCTGGGTAAAACTGAGGTGTGTTTCTTGTAAGCAGCAGAATGCAGGATTCTGTTTTCCCATACATTCTGCTAGCCTGTGTCTTTTTATTGGGGAATTGAGTCCATTGATGTTGAGCGATATTAATGACCAGTGATTGTTACTTCCTGCCTTCTTGATGATGGTGGAAGTCGTGTATGAGTGAGCTTCTCTTCTTTTGGTTTTGCTGTCATCAGTTTATTTGTTTCCTGTCTTTTCTTATGTGTAGTTAACCTCTTTGGGTGGAGTTTTCCTTCTAACATCTTCTGTAGAGCTGGATTTGTGCATAGATATTGCTTGAGTTCAGTTTTGTCATGGAATATCTTGTTTTCTCCATCTATGTTGATTGAAAAATTTGCTAGAAATAGTAGTCTGGCCTGGCATTTGTGTTTTTTTATGGTCTTCAAGATGCCTGTCCAGGCCCTTTTGACTTTTAGTGTCTCTGATGAGAAGTCAGGTTTGATTCTGATAGGTTTGTCATTATGTGTTACTTGGTCCTTTTCCCTAGCAGTTTTCAATATTTTTCTTTGTTCTGTACATTCAGTGTTTTGATTATTATGTGGTGGGAGGAGTTTTTTCTGGTCTAATCTTTTTGGAGTTTGGTAGGCTTCTTGTGCAGTTAGTTACAGGCATCTCTTTAAGCTTTGTAAATTCTCTTCTATGATTTTCTTGAAGGTATTTTCTGGTCCTTGGAGCTGGGAATCTTCTCTTTCTTCTATTCGTATTATTCTGTGATTTCATCTTTTCATAGTGTCTTTGATTTCCTGAAGGTTTTGTGTCAGGACTTTTTTTGGATTTTATATTTTCTTTGACAGATGTATCGATTTCTTCAACTTTATTCTCTGTGCCTGAGATTCTTTCTTCCATCTCTTATACTCTGTTGATGATGTTTGTGTCTGTAGTTCCTTTTCTTTTTCTAAGGTTTTCCAGTTCCATGGATGTCTCAGCTTGTGCTTTCTTTATTACTTCAACTTTATTTTCAGTTCTTCCATTCCTTTAAGAGCTTTATTTCCATCACCTCTTTTGCATTATTTTGTTGTTGTTCTCTGAGGTATTTTCTTTCATCCCTTAAGCCTTCTATTATTAATATAAGCATAGGATTAAGGTCATTTTCTTTTGTTTCAGTTGTATTAGGATTTCCAGGGTTTTCTGTAGCATTATATCTAGGTTCTAGAGATGTCATATTGCTTTGGGATTTTTTTGTTTGTTTTTTATTGTGTTCTTGTGCTGGCCTTTAGTCATCTGGTTGACCCTAGTGTTGTCTGGTTGTTTCTGATGCCAGTTGGCCTTGGTGCTCAGGAAAACCCCCTGTTCTGGGGACTGGATGATCCTGAGATCCTGGTGTCCCTTTTCTGATGATGGGTTGGTCCCTGTAATAGACTGGTTCTCAGAGAGTGACTGCTGCTCTCCTTAACTGGTTGTGACCCAATTGGACCTACATACAGGGTATTGGAGTGGAGAGGGGGCTCTCCTGTGAGGATTTGAGAGCTGGAGTATCTCCTCAGGAAGGCAGATCGAGGTGTGGACCAGAGGTTGGACCAGTGTGCCACTTGGGCCTATGTTCTCCCCTCACTGACACAGTCATTCTGGTTCAGCAGCTAAGATGACTGTACAGGCAGGGAGCTCCACCCAAGGAAAGTTCCAGTGTAAGGGTGCCTGTTGCTGACTTTCTCAAAAGTTCGAATGCTTGGGTGAGTGACCCATCCCAACATTTGTGGGAAACACACTGTGGCCAGCTCTGTTTGCAGTCAGTCTCACCTCCTGATTGCTTTGGTGCGACTGGGTTTGTTCTCTGCCACTCAGCTCAAGCCACACTGTGCCGCCATGTTGGGAGCTCCGGAAAGAAAATATTACTTACCTTTGCTCTTGTGGTCAACCTTTTCCCAGTTTGGTGTACAGGTCTGAGTGGAGGCTGGATCAAGGGAGACAAGAGTGGCCACTGATCTGTGGCTGGAGCCATGGGCTATATCTGCTTGTCTTCCATGTGTTTTATAGAGGGTGGGTTTCTATAGTGACACCTATCACAATATATTCTCCCACTCTATGTCTGTATGAATGTAAACCTCACAAAATAACTGGTGACATCTGTCTAATTCACTATTATTTCTCAACAGTGTGGTCTGACACACAGTAATATTCAATAAATGCTGCTGAATGGGTAAATGGGAAAATTAGAAGTAAGAGTTATCTCTGCTATGAAGTTTAGTGTTGTAGAGGTGTGAGGCTCATATGCTCACACATATCCTTCAAGTAAATCCATTCACCATCTAACATCACTTGGAGATTGAGGGTGAGATAACCCATGTTGTTGCCTATATGGATGTTAGGATACCATTTCAAGATTTCCTTCCAGAACCACCTGGATTTTCCTATATATCAAACTGTATGTTGTTTACACAGATGAAATACCACAAGAATATGTACCTGGTGACAATCTTACTAAGGAACAGTCCATCACTCCCACCATCTTTAAATGGATATCCCCTGCTATTCAGATGGGAAGTCAGTGCTTTCTACAATCTGTCCTCTATGTGTTAATGTATATACCCTAGACTCTGCTGGGTCACTTTATTGTAACCACACTATAGTTTGTTTCCTTCACCAAAGTCTCATTCCTCTCATCTTTACTTATTTGTGTTCTGAAGATATGTCTCATCCAGGAAGGCTCCTCTTACTCCACTCCACTAGTGCAGTAGGCAGTGATTACTTGCAACTCTACACAGGAAAGCTCTGCTGGTTAGTTTTTATTGTCAATTTGATGCAACCTAGAGTCACTTGGGGAGAGTCATTGTCTAGAAGAACAGATAGGGCATGGCTATCAAAATGATCATGGTTGCTAATCCATTCCACTTATTATGAGATGCATCAATACCTTGACTGGGACCCCTGAACATCATAAAAATGAACAAAGCTGGCTGAGCAGAAGTAAGCTGTCTGTATGAGTGTACTTGTTTCTTTCTAATCTTGACTGGGGAGTCTACTGTGACTAGCTGCTTGAGTTACTGCCTTAACTTACCCAAAATGATGATATGTACCCTGGGACTATAAGCCAAATAAACCTTTTCTTCCCACAAATTGTTTTTGGTTAGGGTTTTTCATCATAGAAACAGAAATAAAAAGTACAACCAACAGCATCATTAGATATATGCATGTATACATACACAGATAGATAGATAGATAGATAGATAGATAGATAGATAGATAGATAGATAG
>CAJQZJ010004888.1:14823347-14882576 GCA_907164525.1 Lophiomys imhausi | reverse complement strand
TGTGTGTGTGTGTGTGTGTGTGTGTGTGTGTGTGTGTGTGTGTGTGTTTCCTATAACACAGGCTGTTCTCTAATTCTCCATGTAGCAGAGGCTGACTGTGTACTCCTACTCCTCTTGACTCCCCCAAGTGCTAGAGTTCTAGACATGTGCTACCACACCTGGCTTTTGCTTCTCTTGAAAAAAGTCATTATTACATTATTAGTAATTAAAATCAAACATGTATAGTGCCAACAATGCACACAGTTCATGTGAAATCATGACATTTTAGCCACCAGGAATAAATATATGGAGACATAGTCAAGGGAGAATGAACCACTATGCAACTTAACTGTCAGTGACAGTAAGTCACCATCATGTGTGAATTGTCTCCTGGTTTGAAAGAATGAACATGTCCCTTTGAATTGATGAAATAAGGTTTGTTTGCAGGGCTGACATTCACTTGGCCAGCTCAATGAGAAACCTTTAGTCATTTTAGGTTTCTGTACCCCTCGTGTTATTAACCTAATTCCCTGATCAGCAAATCTTACTTCTAACCCAAAATATATTCTGGGTCATTGTTTATAGTATTTCCACTGTTCTTTATGAAACAATTAAAGAACAAATAACTCAGACTCATATTTTTCTGCTGTAGCTTTAGTCATTTCTCTGAAATTCCCAAAATTTTCTTATTGTACAACATTACAAGATCTGTTTGTCAAGTGTACTCATTAGTATTAGGATGTAATGGCTTCTCGGCTGTCTGTACACAGAAATGAGGAGTATTATACATATGTAATAACCTTGGCATGAACATGTGGAAATTATGTATCTACACACAGATAACGTAACCCAAATACATTAATTTTGACATATCTAACCCTAACCCAGTGCCACATGAACTCATCTCAGGTTTCCCTGTAACCTCAATTATTCACAGACTTCTTCTCTGACTGCTGTGAAGTCAATTTTCACTACTTTCCACTGAATTTATTCAGCCCTGCTGTATGTGTGTAGACATTGTAGAATTAATAACTCACACCCCATGAGAGGAAACCTTCCTTCCATCTCTGGTCTTAGATTTCCAGTTGAAGCTCAATATCCTGAATTTACTTAGATTGGCACCTCTTTCCTTCCTCTGGTGAGGATACACCATTCATTTGTAATTAACAGTCATCTTTTGTTTGCATCTTATCCTTGAGGTTTCCAACATTCTGACTGATTTTTTTTTTTTTTTTTACCTAACATAGTGATAGGGAGTAACTTCAATACCCATTCTCCCCAATAAACAAGCCATCCATAGAAAAACTAAACAGAAAAACTTGAGTTAAATTACAGCATAAGCCAAATGTTCCTAACATCTACAGAACATTCCACCCAAACTTTAAAGAACATATCTTCTTCTCAACAACTCACGGGACTTTATCCAAAACTGAAAACATAGTACACAAAGCAAGTCTCAAATGATATTTTAAAAAATTGAAATAACACCCTGTATTCTATCTAACCAACATTGATTAACGCTATTTATTAACAATAGAATCAGCAGAAAAGTATACAAACTCCTAGGTGCTAAACAACTCACTACATTTGAGTTTTTGAATGAAAACTGAGTCAAGACAGACATCTAGAGTGAAATTAAAAACTTTTGATTGAGCTGGGCATGGTGGCACACGCCTTTAATCCCAGGACTTGGGTCGTAGAGGCAGGCGGATCTCTGTGAGTTCAAGGCCAGCCTGGTCTACAGAGTGAGTCCAGGACAGCCAGGGCTACACCTGTCTTGAAAAACAAAACAAAACAAAAAAACCTTTTTAATTGAATTGAGTAAAAGTGAGGAGACAATGCATGCTAGCTTATGTGATGAATGAATGAAGGCTCTTTCAAGAAAGAAGTTCACAATACTAAGTGCATACATAAAGATAGAAATGATCTCATATTAATAAGTTAATGAAACACCTGGAAGCTAGAAGATATAATATTCCAGAAGAGTTGATGGGAATAAATAATCAAACTCAGGGATGAAATCAATGAAGTAGAAACAGCAGCAACAACAAAAATATAAATAATCAATAAAGCAAAGAGTTGATTCTTTGAGAAAATCAACAAGATTGATAAATCTTTAGCCAAGTTAATTAAAGATGGAGAGAGAAGATCCAAGTTAACAAAATGGGAGAAAAAAATATGAAACATTACAACAGATACTCAGGAAATTCAGAGAGTCATGAGGACATATTTTAAAAATCTGTGTTCCACCAAACTAGAAAACTCAACAAACTGGATGAATTTCTTCATATATCGAGATGAAATAAGCAATTTAAACCGATCCCTAATTCCTCATTAAATAAAAACAGTAATTAAAATCTCCAAACCAAAATAAGACCAGGACCAGATGGACTCAGTGCCAAAATTCTGCCAGACCTTCCAAGAAGACTATGCTGATAGTCCTCAAATTATTCTACAAAATAGATGATAATTCTTCATACAAAATCACTATTACTCTGATATCCAAATCACAGAAAGACCCACCAATTAAAATGGAAAGAAAACTATATGAACATAGATACAAATATTCTCAACAAAATACTAATTTTTAAAATTAGCACAAATTAAGGCTTATTCTGTGCTGCCCAGTTATATATTGACTATATATATTTTTTATTTCTTCAAGTTACATATCAATCGCAAATCCCCTCTCTATTCCCCCCTCCAGTCCCACCCTCCCACCCTCAACACCCCATCCTCTTCCCTTTTTTTTAAGTTTAAGGTATATCTTATTTCCCCCTACAGTTTCCCCTTTCAGTCCAACAAATGGCTCTTTCTCTTATAATAATAAATACAATACAAAATAACAGAGGTAATTAGGCCACAGTTATGAGGGTTATATGGCTTAGCGTACATTCCCAATGTCCAGTCCATATTTATTTGTCACCTGACTTTAACATTCTACTATATAACCATCTCCATGAGTTTAAAGTTCTATATCTAACTCAACATTCATACTAACTTGCAACACAATTTTAAAAGTATCTTCTTAGATCTATAACACTCTCTTGACTCCTAAACAACTCAAAATTTAATTATGAGGCTCTAGCTATCTGTTCTTCAACCACCTCAGAGACCTGAGAGGCATAAATATATCTGATTTTATAGGAAGTACAGGGCCTGCAGCTTCCAAAACTAAGAAATGACATACCAGTGGCTGCCTGGACAGTTCCCATTTTCTCTCCATACATTACAGCATCAATCTTCAGTCGTTTAGCCCCGTTTCTCTGACAGAAATTGATTGTAGAGCAGGAGTTATGAAGGACTTGCCTACCCTGTCTTGGCGGAGCTAGGCTGTCGACTTACCTGCTTCCAGGTTTTGTCCTTTTTGGACAGCATTCTGTCTACAGTTGGAGCAAGGGGCTTTTCCTACCAAGAGATAGGCTTGCGACTAATTCAATCATCTCCCACTGGAGATTCTTCGATGCTCATCTTCTACTTGGAGGAGAATAGGGGGTGCTGTCAGGAGTTGATATGTCTTGATATAAAAAAATCTAAAGTTACGAAAACATCTTTGAATGCCATATTCTGCAGATCTCTTGAGGTTTTTGAAGAGGCCCTATCTATCTCTTATACTAGGGTAAGCAGATGTTGCTTGTCTCTTAGCAGCTTTATTTCTGATTAGCTTAGAAAATAACTATAATAGGCTGTCATAGTACCTAACAGGATGACCGGCTTGCATAACCATTAGTTTGCATTTCTTAATTATCCTAAACAGTTTATGACAATTTGTAGTAAAAGGCAGAAACATCACATTTCATTTTTTTTCTTTACCTCCTATCCCTTCCATCCCATTTCTCTGGGGTGGGGTGTCCTTATATAACAGTCCCTCATCTCAGTTGAGAGGTCGTATGAGGGCCAAGAGCCTCCTCATTCATTGGGGGTCTACGAAGCAGTACCATCAGTGAAGAGTGTCTCATTGCCCGGGAGAGAGAACTAAAAAACAAACAAATAAGCAGACAAATAGATAAAAAAGACTAAAAAATAGGAAAAATATTTTAAAAATATAAAAAATAAATAAAAATAAAAAATAAAAAGTCTATGTCCAAGTTCCCTTTGGTGTGTTAGTTGTAGTATCGATACATTCTACTAGATATCTAAAATCCTACTATAAGTGAATAGATGCCATATACATCCTTCTGAGTCTGGGTTAGCTCACTCAGGATGAGCTTTTCTAGTTCCATCCATTTGGCTGCAAATTGCATAATTTCATTGTTCCTGATAGCTGAATAATATTCCATTGTGTAGATGTACCACAGTTTTTTAACCCATTTTTCGGTTGAGGGACATCTGGGTTGTTTCCAGAAGAAATCATAGATGAATACTGTATGACGTTGTGTTTGGCAATGGATTTCTTCTGGAAATTTTATAGTTCATGGTTTATAATGCAGTCTCTGGTTCATTTTAAGTTCAATGTTGTGTGAGAGAAGAAATATGCATGAGGCTCATTCTGCTTTCAAAGGTGCAATTGTTTCAAGACAATTTGTTGAAAGGACCATCTTTCCATTGAGTGGCTTTTACATTTCCATTAGAAATCAGTTTACAGAGCTGGAGAGAAGGCTGAGCTGTTAAGAATGAGTGCTCTTATAGCAGTCCCAAGTTCAGATCCAGAACCCACATGCGTTGGCTCATAATAACAGCTTATACCTTCAGCTATAGTGTGATCTACTACCTCTACCCTCCATCTCCATCGGCACTGCACCCAATGCACATACTGCCCTCCCTCCACACATAGCTAAAAGTAAGATTAAACATTTTTTAAATCAGTTTAGCAAACCCATGTGTTTCTAGTTCAGGGTTCTCTGTTCTCTTTTGTTGCCCTATCTGCCTATCCTTTTGCTGATATGCACTTTTTAAAATTTTGCAGCTATATAGTAAATATATAGCCAGAGTTTATTTGCAGTCTAAAAGAACACGACATATGCTGGAAATGTAGAGTTAATATGCTAAAACTACACAATCTTGTTTCAGGTGGTTTATGGGAGGAGAATTAGCCAGCATCTTTACATGTGCGTTGATGATTGCAATAGCTTGTAAGTAACTTTTCCCAGATTGCTGCTCTAAGTCTCGGAATTTACTCAAATTGTGGTCATTTAAATAAAGTAAATAAATATATCTATATCTATATATCTTTTCTACCCAAGATGTTGTGAAGTCACTGCTTCTCAACCTTGCCAGCCATTTTAAAGCCGCTGCCTCTGCTAGGTAAGCTCTACCTTTGGTATCATCACTGTGTGATCAAAGATGACAGAATCTGGTATTTATAGAAGGTTTCTGCTAAGAGATAGTAAGGGCCACATAGAGGAAAGTCCACATCAGCTTATGAAGAATATTTGCTTTTACCATTGAACCCTAGTAGCAGTCATAGATCTAGATTTTATTCTCAAAATAAATAGAATTATGTTTTAGGGTCCCAAGACCTTGCAAATAATAGGAAAATTGGTGTCCTTCTCAATTCTTTTTAGAAGTGCCAATATAGATGCATCTTCAAAGCATCTTATATTAAGATGTCTTTGTGGTACAGCTTCCCAAATGCCTGGCAACGCGCCTGTGAAATGATTATTACCAGCGACAATTTCTGTCCCCTCTCTAATTCTCCTAATGAGGATTCCAGAGGGCTCTCCGGGTCTGAGAGATGCTCACAGAATTTAAATCAGACTTCTTAGTGCCATCTCATTGGAAGACAGTCTGTGTTGTTGATGACATTCACTTCACTGTGGTTGTTGACACCAGCTCCAATGGCTTGGAGATGAAGCAGGATCTGCAAATCAAATCAGTTTATCAGCCTTTTCATTTGACTCTCTGCATCCTTGTTTAGGAAATCTTGGTCCTGATTCTGAAATCACAGTGTGGTGAGTAGAGATTTATTTTGTTTACAACTCTAGACAACGTGGATTTGCTGATATTTTGAGAGACATTTCCCATAATTTCTAGTCATTCAGGTTTCTGAGGACAGCCATTGATACAACTGAGATTTGCTGAATTTCATAGTTAGATAATTGGATGTTGGGGTCACCCCTCAAACCTCTGTTCTTTAACCCTTGTTAGTTACATTTATCTAAAACTCTTGTAAAATAACTACCTTGTAGCTTTATATAATTTTAGATCTGAGATTTGTTACATTTTTATTTAGTATTTAGGTAATTGGGTATTGGTGTCACCCCAAATCTCTGTTCTGTAACCTTTGTTAGCTACATTTATCTAAAACTCTTCTAAGATAACTATTTACTTCCTAGCTAGAGTCTAAATCATTTTATATCTAAATGGAGGCTCATAGGCTTGCCTTTTCCAGTCCTACATACCATTTTTTTTCAGGAAGGATCAATTTGAATTAATCTTTATTTTTGACAATTTCATCTCTCTCTCTCTCTCCATATACAAATACATATATATACATATATGTGTGTGTGTGTGTGTGTGTGTGTGTGCGCGCGCACGTGTGTGTGTGTGCGTGCGTGCGTGCATGCGTGCGTGTGTGTGTGTGTGTGTGTGTGTGTGTGTGTGTGTGTGTGTATGTGTGTGTGTGTGTATGTGTGTGTGTGTATGCATGGTGCCCCCAATTGATGCACTTGTGAACTCATTGTAGTTGTGGTTGCCTGCACAAGATCTACATGAACCTGGGCACATCAACATTCTGTCATGAGCCCTTGGGAACAGGTATATATATTGAATATATATACATATATATGTATATATATATATATAATTTCAGTCACTTTTACCCACTCTTACCCTATTTCAGCCCCTCTCCTTCTCCTGCGATACCTCTCTTCTTGCCAAATCTTCCTTTAGTTTTCATCTTTTTTTTTTTTGTATCTGTGACCCACTGAGTTTAAATGAGCATAGATGGGAGGTTATTTACTGGAGCATGAGTAACTCATCAGTAGTGCTACACCATTGAGAAGATGACACCCTTCCCCTAACCATCATTCATTGTCAATGGTCCCTCAGGGAAGGATGTAGCCACATGAGCCCTGCTCCCAAGGGCTCCTGACGGAATGTTGATGTGCCCAGGTTCATGCAGATCTCGTGCAGGCAATCACAACTACAGTGAGTTCACAAGTGCATCAATTGGGGGGCGCCATGCCTGTAAGACCCTGACTCTCAACGCTGCTCTCCACCTCTAGCTCTTACATCCTTTCTGTGTTGTCATCCTGTGATGTTCAATGGTGACTCAGTTTTGGATGCCAAGATGACACCAGGCAGCTCAAGGCTAACAGAAATGATTCCAGCATTTCCTCGCATGATCAAGACCCTAGATTTGAACATCAGAACCACCAAATAAAAGCAAACAAGAAGATGGCTTAGAGTGTATCCCAGTTGTATAGAATTTGCTTAGGAATGCACAATGCCTGCCTTCAATCTCCACAATAAACAAACAAGCCGCCGGGTGTGGTGGCACAGGCCATTAATCCCAGCACTCGGGAGGCAGAGGCAGGTGGATCGATGTGAGTTCCAGGCCATCCTGGTCTACAAATGGAATCCGGGACAACCAGGACTACACAGAGAAACCCTGTCTCGAAAAACCAAAAACAACCAACCAACCACACAAACAAAAAACAATTCTCACCCAAAGAGCTATTTTAAAACCCAAATTATAGAAGTGGTAATATTGTGAAGGTTTGCTAGATAGTGAGACATATATAAATCACTCTTATTTCAAAATTAAATGTACAATTAATTGGAAAAATTAATTGTCATGTTTAGAAGTTCTGTGAAGGCAGAATTCGTCAAAGGTTGGGTTAGGGTAGGGCCACTAGGCTCTAAAGTCATGAAGGAGCATCTTCGGCCTCCAACTATAGGCCTTCTGAATCCTAGTTCCTCAGGGTCTTTAGTTATTAAACTCTCTGGATAATTCTTTGCACAGTTACTATGATCGTCTTGGAAAGATGACTCCTGTAGCTTTTACTCCTTGATTTGTGGCATCGCTTACCCTACCAAAGCTTTTCTGGCAACAGTGCTCTGTACCAAGTACATTTCATTTGAACAGTCATAAAATAAGTCTGCCATGGGTGCACAGGTCACAAAGCCATGTGGCCAGTCTTAATATTTCAGAGTTTGATAATAGTCATATGCATGCAACAATCAGGTTAATTTTTTTTCTGTATGACAAATACACGTATGTTAGGCCATGTCAACACCAGAAAGAAGTTTCCCCAGACTGGGGGAGGTATAGGGTGTGGGCAGGCAATCCTTTCTGGAAAAGACACTGTGTGATTTGACCTGTTAAAGTTACTCTCCCTTGAGTTGGTTTTCAGGCACCTTCCCACTGCTTTGAGCTCTTTCTTCATTCTTTTCTAAAGGCAAATACATCAAGAGTGCCTGTTTATCTTACACTGACTTTCTCATCTACATCCTCATTTATTGGGAAAGATATCTTCTTGGATGATTTATGTACATTGACGTTCCCCTGTAACAGAAAATTTTTATTTAAACACTTATACTTATTAATACTTAACAAACACCTATAAAATACCTATATCCTATAACCTAATACCTAAAACCTAATACCTATAAACACTGAATAAGAACACCTAACCAACCCTATTTTAATTTTCTTAAAAACATATTAATACTCCTATCATAGATCCGAGAAGGATAACTTAATTTTGGTGGTCACAGCAGGCAGTCCTTTCATAGCTTAGCTTCCCTTAGGACTAGCTTTGCCAGTTTGTGTGGCCAGTTTATTTCAACTTCTAGATTGTGACGGGCTTATAAGGTCAGTCTGTTTTAACCGCTAACTTGAGGCAGGCTTTCTCCATCAGCTGAGACTTATTTCTATAATCTCCTCTGTCAGTGAATGCTCCACGGCCTAGAGTTCCTCACTGTGGCCTCTGAACTCCGCTGGTGTTTTCTGCTAACTTTATTAGGCTGACTTGTGGCCAAAAGTCTCTCTCTGCCTGACTTGTGGCAAAAAAGGCTCTATCTTGGACTCCACCTCTCAGCTTATGACCACTGTGGCCTCAATGCTGACTAATGCCATACCTTGTTGTACACTTCTCCAATATGCATTGTCCTTCTCAGTCTGTGAGGACAAGAGGAAGAGAACACCTCATGAAGCTCTCTGGTTTATGTATAGCATCATCTCATGATCCTTGGTAGTCTTGAGGTCCCACAAGATCTCTTGCGATATTCAGTAGTCCCATGGCTTCTTGCTTATTGGCCACTTGTGGGGTTTCTTAGCCATGCCCCTTTAACAAGGGATTTCATGTTTCTTACAGAGTTATTGTGACCTCAACTGTGCTCTGCCCATCTCAACCCCTGGTCCAAGGGATGTCAAGCTCCTCCTTTATGTGCTGCCAGATGCCAAGCTGATCTGCATACTAATTTGCTAAACAGGACTAAAGAGAGCTAAATCCCACCACATCCCCTCTTCTCCTTCCCCTCTTCTTCTCTTCTTGTCTCTGTATTTTTTCACTGTTTCCTGCTTACTGGTTCTCATGCATACACTCTCTTATACTGAAGATCTATGAAAACAAGAACTGTATCCACCCCAATGCCTTCAAAATAATAGATGCTGTATACATATTCAGCCCAAAGATTGTTTCTTCATCATTGCTTGAAAGACTTTTTACAGCAAGAGTTCTGTGCCTGTATATTAAAGATGTTACAACTCTCTCCTCACATAAATGTATACAAAACTTGATGATACACATACATGGCTATTAATATCAAGAGTCAAGAGTTTCCCATGAGTCTTCTCTCACAATTAATGATGAAAGTCTAAGGGACTGGGGGGAAACCACTGAGTTTAGTTCAATTGACATCCATTCTGCAGCCCTCCCATGCTCATCTTGTAAACTCCCACACTCATCAAGGACAGATTTGATTAAGTACTTCCTCCTTGGCATTTTAGTCCTCTCTAGTAATATCTCTTTTTATATCATAAATAAAACTCTTTTCACCTGCCTTCCTCCTTGAGTTAAAGTCCACAATTGTGAGGGTTGTTCATTTTCTCAACATTGCTGGAGCAGTCCTTGTTCATGAAGGTTATCACAGGTATCTTACAGTTCCAATGATTTTTTTTTTAGCAGCAATATAAATGTTCTGTGTACCTATGAAAGACATCCTAGTCCCAAAACAAGTAGCATGTCCTAATTTAATTTATGTTGCTATGCTAGTATAATTTTAAATAATTGTGTTAGTTTCACACTTTCTCTCTTAACTCAGCTATCACCCAAATAATTGAAACTCTATTATATTATTTGTTAAACAAGCTTCATCACACAAAAAATCTGAGCAGTTATTATTCTATTCTTAACCCACTAAGCTAATCTGGCTTCCCTCCATCATAACTCTCAGAGATATTTGCACTTTGTGATTTTCCTGCTTCAGCTGAAAATCATGTACACACTCTCTTATATTGAAGATCTATGAAAACAAGAACTGTATCCACCCCTTGCCTTCAAAATAATAGATGCTGTATACATATTCAGCCCTCCTCCCCTTCTCTCTCTTCCCCTCCTCTCCCTTCCCCTCCCCTCCTCTCCTCCTTTCCCTGAATCCCCCTACTTCCTTTCTTTAACTCATCTTCCCCTGGAGGGCAGGAAGTCTAGCCTTATTTTCTCACCTGCTCAGTGATTGGCTGTAAACTGCTTTATTGGCATATCACGGTACAATTGGGGAGCAGTGTTTACACAACATTGAGACGGGAGGTTCTAAGTACAAGTATTGCAAGCAGATATTGGGGTGGGTACAGAAATCAGTATTTGAATTACACAATAACTTTATCCTTACATTGGTGTAATAAAACATCCTGATGAACAACAATATAGGAGAGGAAATGGTTTATTTAGCGTACAGTTCTAGGTTACAGTTTATCACGAAGGGAGAATCAAGGCAGAACTCAAGAAGCTAGCCACATTACATTGCATTCACAGTGTAGTGCAAAAAGAACAAACACATGCTTTCTCCTTTTAGCTAGCCTTTTCCCACTCTTTATATAGTCATGGCTTCCCTGCCTAGGGAATGGTGGTGTCCACAATGGACTGTCTTCTCATCTCAATTGACAGTTATGACAATTCTCTACGTCATAGGAATTCTGCTGATCTAGAGTTCCTCAACCGAGGCTCTCTTCTCAAGTGAGCAGGTTGTGCTGAGATAACAGTTAAAAGTAACCAGGATACCATTGCCTCTCTACTGTTAGATGGAAATATTTCATTCCTGTTAATGATACATGAAGTAATCAACTTTATAGAGTTAAGACATGGAAACTATAACCATGTACCCTCTAGGCCAGCAGTTCTGAACATGTGGATTGTGACTCTTCTAGGGGGTCGAGTGACCCTTTCACAAGGGTTGCATATCAGACATTTACATTACCATTCATAACAGTAGAAAAATTACAGTTATGAAGTAACAATGAAAACAATGTTATTGTTGGGGTCACCACAACATGAGGAGCTATATTAAAAGATCACAACATTAGGAAAGTTGAGAACCACTACTCTAGGCTGTACTCCTGGCATGATGCATAATGAAAAAAATATTATAAAATGGTAATTTGTCAATTTACATGGTGAACTTTAAAAGAGAGAAAAGGACCCTAAAACTGTCAGGGGGAAATTGATATAGAGTGAACCTAAATTGAGCCTCCACTCTTCTTAGTTGTGATTGTTCAAGCTACTTTGTGTATGATTAGATAATGCAACTCTCTCTCTCTCTCTCTCTCTCTCTCTCTCTCTCTCCCTCTCTCTGTGTGTGTGCATGTTTGTGTGTGTATATGAATTATTCATTTATTTTCTCCTTTCTCTAATCTAGATTTGACAGCCATTGAGAAATACCTGTGATGAATGTCTTCAATCTGAATATCTGGAAACAGTAATTTGTAGTCTTCTTGGAATCAATTGCAAAGGAATGAGCAAACAGATAACTGAGGAAAAAATTAAATTTGAAGCTGGGTGTGGAAGCATGTGCCTTTAATCCCAGCCTTGGGAGGCAGAGGCAGGTGGATCTCTGTGAGTTCAAGGCCATCCTGGTTTACAAAGTGAGTCCAAGACAGCCAGAGATACACAGAGAAACCCTGTCTCGACAAACCAAAAAAAAATTTAAATTTGACAATGTAATTTCTTTCTAAAAATCTCAATTTCCACATGTAATGGTAATTGGTTTATGATAATAATATTAATTTTCCTTTCTTTTACAAACAGTCAGTTGGAAGGGGAGGGACAGGAAAAAGTAACAGAGGGGAGGCCACCTGAAGTAATGCTCCCCTATTATCCCTAAGGCAGTGGACCTCAAACATTAATTTTGATTAGAGAATTCTGTGAGAGGCTTGGACCATGAATATCTCTTATTCTGCCAGCATGCAGCTCTGCCTTGTTAACCTACTTTAACTAAACAACACAAATAATCTTATATAATTAATACAAGCTGCATAGGAAATAGATACAGTTTGTACATACAATACAATAAAATGTACGCTTTTGAAAATGTGCGTTGATGTTAGATGGTGAAACTAGGTGCTGTGGTTTGTCTCCATGTGTCCATGTGTTGAAACCGTGATTGTCAGTGTGGCAATGTTAAGAGGTGGTAGGACCTTTAAGAAACAGGGCCATTCAACTTGCAATTACCAGCTTAACATCTTCTTAGACCTAGGACATCCCTTTATTTCCTAAACAACTTAAAATTAAATTGTGAGACTTTAACTATCTAGTCTTCAATCACTTCAGAGACCTGAGAAGAATAAATACATCTGTATAAACAGGAAGCAACTGGCTGCCTGGACAGTCCCCAATTTCTCTGTATAATGTGGGAGCATCTATCTTCAGCCTTTTGGCCCAGTATCTCTGACAGACATTAAGTATAAAGCAGGAATTATGAAGGATTTGCCCACTCTATCTTGGCAGAGGAAGTTAGGATGGAAACTGAGTTAGGTATAGAACTTTAAACTCATCAAGATAGATAGATAATAGAATATTATTAATAGTTGCCAAATACATGTGGACTGGATATTGGGAATGTATATTAAACCTTATAATTTTCATAGTTGTTGCCTAATTGCTCTTACTGTTTTGTATTGTATGTATTGTTATAAGAAAAAGAGTTTTTTATTGGACTAAAATGGGGAGATATTGGGGAAAAAAGATGCACCTTAATTTAAAACAAAAGAGGATAGGAGGGAGAGGGGAAAGCGGGTAGGAGGGTAGGACAAGGAAGGGAGGAGGGAGGAGGCTGTGATTGAGATATAACTTGAAGAAATAAATAAATGTTGAAAAGAAAAGAAAAGAACAGAAACAAGGCCAGTGCAATATCCTTAGATCATTGGGAAACTTCCCCTAGAATATATAAATGATCAGTCCCCCTGTCTGTCTCTGGCTTTCTGTCCAGTAATGTGACTTTTTCCTCTTACATCCACCATGGGATGTGATGCCATCCACCTTGAAACCCCAGCTAGAATAAAGCAGATGCTAGCATCATGCATTTGAACCTCCAGAACTGTGAGCCAAGGGAACTACTTTTTGTTACTCAGCATTCTGCCTTTGGTGTTTTATTACAGTAATGGGAAATAGACTAAGAGCATAGCTAATCATAGATGGAAAATGAGCACAGGAGAGCCGTTCCTTGGAATATGAATTCTTCTCTTAAATGATTTTCTTTATTAAGCTTTAAAAAAATTCTGGGCAATAATGTTCATCTTTCATTCAAGTTACAATGAAGATATGATATACAAAAATTTCTAAAGTAGAAAATAAAGGAAAAATTAGTGTTTTAAAACACATGAAAATGATAAACCTGCATAATTGCCTGAAGTTATAGAAGACGTTCATTATTCTTACTTCTCACCAGGAAATTTCAGTTATAGCCTGCTGACTGTGTTCTATGGTGAAAAACGTCTGTGTATAGAAACTATATACTGTAAAGTGGTAATACCAAATTAATCCCTTTCATATCTGTGGTGGTTAATATTCATTGTCAACTTGACTATATTTAGCATCACCCATGAGGCACATCTTTAGGTATGTCTATGTGGTTGTTTCTAGAGAGGTTTAACTGAAGAGAGAAGACCTACCCTGACCTTGGGTACCAACATCCCATGGGCTGGTGTCCTGAACTGAACAAAAAAGAGGGAGGGAGAGAGGGAGCTGAGCACCAGTGTAACCTCTCCCTCACTCGTTCTTAACTGTGGACACAATGTGACCTGTTACTCAGGCTCCTGTTCCTTGCCTTCTCGTCATGATGGACTATAACCTTTTAAATTTTGAGTCAAACAAACCTTTCTTTCCTTAAGTTACTTTTGTCAGGTGTTTTGTCAATGCAATAAAAAGTGACTAATATAATGCCATTTCTTTTTGTACCTTTTTGGTTGAATGAAATTATGCAAATAAGTAAGCACACTCACCATCAAATTACATAATGGTATGTGTATCACATAATTTATATTTGCCTATATCCATATACCTTTTCACACATCTATTGACTTTGATTATTTGAATTTCATATTCATTTGTTTTTACTAGTTTATTTGTGTTTTGTCTTGTATTTGTTTATTTATTTATTTAGTATTTGATTTCAGAGACAGGATCTCCCACTGTACAGCCCAAAGATAGCATAGAATTCATTATGCAACTTGAGCTGGCCTTGAATTCATGACAGCCCTCATGTCCCAGCCTTCTGAGTGCTGTGATGAGAGTCTCTAATCTCCAAGATGGGCTGTGTATTTTCACTTTAAATTGTATGATTGTTCTATGTGCTTTATGAGATACATGGGATACAAATATTTTACTAAAACCATTGCTTATGTTTTTACTTTGTTGACATTTTTGCTGTGCATAAATTTTTAATTTAATATACTCCCACATGTTTATTTTTATTCCTGTTGCCTGAGATTTGGTGTGGTAGTATTTTAAAAACCCAAATCATTGCCAAAGTCAATATCAACAAGCCTTTTTCTCTTGTTTTCCATGGTTTCAAGTGCTTACAGTTAGGACTTGAACACATTTTGATTACTGTATGTGATATGCTGTAGTTTGGATCTGGAATGACCCCACAGGATCACATGTTGAAGGATTGGTTCACAGCTGGCGACACAGTTAAAAAGTGCAGGAACTTAAAAAAGTGGATCTAGGAAGGCAATTTGTCACAGGAAACATCCCCTTAAAAGTCATGATGGAGATGTAACTTGACTTAATAAATAAACATTTTTAAAAAGGGGGAAAAAAGATCATGGCCCCTTCCTCTCAAAGCTGCTTTATAGCATAATATCATTAATAGTGCCGGGGTGGACTCTCTCATGGAATGGATCTCAAGTTGAACCAGTCATTGAATTGAGGGAGGTCATTCCCTCAATTTCTACTCCAACTTTGTTCCTGCACATTTTGTAGGCAGAACAAATTGTGGGTCAACGTTTTTTTAGCTGGATTGGTGTCCCAATCTCTCCATTGGAACTCTTTTTTTGATTAGTATGAATGAGATTTTAAGACAATGTAATCATTGGTGCTTTAGGCAGTTCTGTCTCCACGGTTTCTTTTCTTCCACTATTATCAAGGACCTAGAAACTCTAAGCACGTTCTCCAGAGAACAGATGCTGGACTTCGGGGTAAGGCTCCATGTTACTTACCAATGACATCTACTTCACAGTCCAGCTCTTCTCCCCTCTTGAAGATGTTGGAATGTGATTCTGTTTTGATTTTTCCGACTATTTCAATGAAGTTCATTATCTCAAATTTTACTGGGAAAGAGCCACAAGATGACTTTTGCTTCGGAGTTGCCACAAGACTTTCATAATTGCTAAATGAACTAAAAAAGAAAGAAAAAAAACCAACCCAACATCTGTTGCTCATCAAAACTTCCTGGGCTTCCTAAAATTGATATATTTGGCCTCAAATAAACAATTGTCAGAGAAAAAAATATGACACCTTTCATACCTGGAGCAAGATAGTGGTATGTGTTATGGTTTGCAGCCAGCTTGGTTATGATTCATGACCTCCAACCCCAGCATCATTGATCCAATGTACAAAATATGGGGTTCATAAGAAAGGATAAACTGATTAACTCCCTGGAAGTGCTTTTACAGATCTGGCCAGAAGCAAGCTTCTTAGTTGATTATTGACCAGAACAAGTTGACAATCAAGATTATTCCTCATACAAAGCAGATGCCCAATGATCTGGAGCCTATTTCCTGAGTATTTGCAACTTTAATGAAGTTTGGTGAAGGATGACCTTTGTGTGTGTTGATTCTAGAGTTTCATTTACTCAGTGAGTATCTGTGTAACCCAAACATAGGTCAAGAGCCCAGCTCCTAGCAATGCGACACTAATGCATACAAATCAGATCTTGGTTATTGTAAGATGTAATATTCATGGAGTTTCTTCTCAATGAAATAATAGAAAGTCAATATTTAAAAATACCCCATTTGAAAATGTTACAAATATGGAAAATGAGCTAAAACACAGAAACTTGTGCCTTTTCTTTATTATAACTACAATCACACATTTTATTGATAAGAATTATTTTTGTAAGAAACTTGACACAGTCTTCTCCTCCTGAGGTGCATGAAATTGAAGGTCCTGTGGGTTAGGGCTTTCATCATGAGGCAGAACAAAGCAGCCCAGGGAGAGGGGAAAACATGGCAACCATTTAGTGAAATAGGGAGGCCAAAAAAAAATTTCAACATTCTTCATCACAAACTCCTTTTCTATACATCCATACATTGTCAGACTTTATCCTCGGACAGCAGGGAATCACTGAGAGTTACTGAGAAATGGAAGGTGGTGTTACTTCAGTGGCAAGTATCAGAAAATAGACTACTGGTCAACCTTCAAGTACTAGCAATGCCTGTCTCTGAGGCTTGAGGCATCATCAGTGTCTTTAAACTGTCAGTTATGAAGGGAAGTGAGGATGGCCTAAAGATGGGACTCATAGGGAGAAGTGGTCCCTGTTTCAAATTGTCTCCACTTCACCAGCCTCAGGCTGAATGTAATTGTTCTTGAGTAGACTGTCATCATACTCATCCTCAAACAACTGGGGTAGTTTCCACACCCTGTTCCAGACAATGAGAGATGCCAATAAATGGCATGGTATTGGTGGTAGATATGACATGTGGCAGCAAGCATGATGAGTATGGAGAGAGCCATGTCCTCTAACGCAATCTGGACCAGCACAGGCTGTGTCTGGCTCTGGTGCTCAGTCCAGGAACAATGGTTGATATGGTGGAGAGCTCTAAGTATTCAACCTGGTTTGGTTTGCTTACGCATAGAGAGGTCTGATGACATTGGTGAACCCTGGCTTCTGCCGGAAAAACAAAGAACAACAACAACAAAGACCAAAACAACAACAACAAAAACAAAATTGACTCCAGGGACCAGGTTTCAGGGAACCCTAGGGTTGAAGTCTTGGAGAGGAAGAAGAGTGGGTGGAACAGAAGTAATACATTCATAAATTCTTTGTTGCTGTTGGTTTTGTTTTTAGCAGAGTTTCTTTGTGTAACAATAGTACAGGCTGCCCTGGAACTCGATTTGTAGACCATGAGTACTGGGATTAAAGACATGTGCCCCCACACCCTCCTGCATTTGTACATTCTTGAAGACAAAAGTCCTTTAAGTATCAAACATGAAAAGAGACAAGATGTATCACTAGCTGTATTATCAGAACTCCAGCTACCAAACATTGCCAGTGTCCTGACTTTTATGAGTCATTAAGTGCTTTACTTTGAACTTTTTTAACCAGTGTAAGTCCAAATACTATCCTAGATCATGACTTGGCTTTCTTTGCTTATTTAATACCTTTCTGGGGTCTTTACTGCACACATACTTCCTCCAGCTTCCACCCCTTGCAACCTATGAAGCTTGTTCACTGGAGAAAATAATCTGTCTTGCAGAGATTCTCCCATTATAGGCTTCTGCATTCCTGCTAATAGAGAGTTGATGGTTGAGGGTTAATTCTTTTTAAATTTGAGGTTTGGGGGTACAACTACTTCAAGGTTTTCTAAGTTCTTCATTGAGAAGAGCACAATAAAATTTTTTTTTAAATGTCAACAGCCATTTCTGCTCGCTGCTAAAACCTTAAATTCATTAGAGGATGAAAATGACATTCCAGTTCAGTTGTGCCTTCATTTGGTTGTTCAGATGTACCATGTGATACCTGATCTCTGGTAACCCAGTGTGCATTGTAGTTCCATTTTTATTGGCTAGAAGAATGGATGCTTCACTTTCTTTGTTGATTTTTAAAATAAATAGTTCTCATCATCTTTCAAAGGTGATACTATGCAGGAATTTGTTTTGTACACAGATTTTTTTTCAGAAAGCATATCTCTAGCCTCCAATCTTTGTGCAGTTTAAATCTCATCAAGATGCCAAAGGCGAGGAGAAAGTAAAGTACAAAAATATGTGTAGTGAGAGTAATTTGATTTCTAAAATTCAGCCTGCACTTATTGTTATTTTTGAGAACATACTACTGAAAGAACTGAGCTAGGCAAAAAATAATTTAAGACTTAATACTCATCTTCAAGAACTTTCTCTAGTATTATGTAAAACAAGAAATGTAATACAGCCACTGGCTATGGGGTACACTGAAGGCCTTGCTTATTGGAGGTCTTAGGTCTGGATGCTAGATAAAACGATACATGTCATGGTTTAAATAAAAACATTTATTTCTCATAAATTTGAAGGCTAAGAAGTCTAAGTCTTAGTCACTGGTGATTCAGTGACTGACAAGGACACTCTTCTTAGTTTTTGGATGGCCATCCTCTCATCGTATCCTCACATAGAAGAGAAATGCACATTATCTCTTCCTCTTTCTGTAAAGCTGCTGAGGCCATTAGCAGGAGGTCACCTTCATGATCTAATCCCCCCGCGCCCCCAAATCTCCATCTGTTAATACCATCACACAGGGTATGAGGCCATCAGCATATGAATTTAGATATGAGAAAGACAAAAAAAAAAAAAAGACTATGATGCTCACAGTGATTAGCTTTGTCAAAACAACCTAAAATGAAGAGAGCCTCAAAGAGGGGTTGTCCACATTGTGTTGTGTAGATGAATATCAATAATTGATATTCATTCATATTAATAAAGTTGTTCATTTATATTATTAATAAAGCTTAGTTCCTCCTTAATCAGCAATTTCCCCAAATAGCCACACATGGAGACTGATTTATTCAAATGTTAAACACTGAGCTGAGCATAAAATCTAATCTACTACCTTACTATCAATTTATCTTCCACCCAACCAAAGTCCCCAATACTTGCAGTTATTATCTTCTCTGGAGTCTGTCCTTTTTTTCTCCTCAGGCATCTTTCTACCTGGGCCCCTCAGAAACTGCCTCTTGGCTCCACCTCCCTCTCACTGCTCAGCCCAGTGTCAGCAATTTTATTATCCAATCAGGGAATTACTGGAAGGCAAGAGTTACAAACATCATCTTGGGTGTGTGTCTGCTTATAAATGACAGCAAGCAGATCTTGGGTGAGCAAAATAATTAGCATAAGAATACATAGCACCAACAGTGTTGACCCATGGGAATATTTACATGGGATTATAATTAAGTTAATTGACGTGGAAAGAGCCAGCCCACTGTGGGTGTTACCATTCCCTCAGTAGAAGGGTATTAGAGTGGAAAGAAACTGATGTGGGCACAAACAAGCAATCATGTGAGCATGCCTACATTCATTTCTTTTTGCTCTTGATTAGATATGCTGTGACTAGCTGTTTGAGTCAAGTTCCTGCCTTAACTACCCAACAATGAGAGACTGTAACCTAGGATTTTCAGCTGAAATACATTCATTTCTCTCCTAAGTTTTTTTTTTTTTTTGGTCAGGACATTTCTTCACGGTAACAGAAATGAAACTAGAACACACTCTTAGAGAAAATGTGTACCAGCATGAGGAGAGATTCAAATTTTGATTTAAAAAATTTATATTTGTGTTTTCTGAGTCTTCTAAAGATCTTTACTATAGATATTATTTTGTTGCTCTAGAAACTACACATAATTTATCTTACTCATTTATACACAAATTTAATCAATCATTATAATTATCAGTCTCCAGATAATCACTCTATACTTTCTGGAAACCCTGAAATTTCTCTTTTTTCCTTTTTCTTTTTCTTCTTCTTTTTTTTTTTGTTTTGTTTTGTTTTTGAGACAGGGTTTCTCTTTGTAACAGCCCTGGCTGTCCTGGACTCACTTTGTGGACCAGTAAACAAGACTGGCCTCGAACTCACAGAGATCCACCTGCCTCTGCCTCCCAAGTGCTGGGCTTAAAAGCATGCACCACCATGCCTGACCACCCTGAAGTTTCCTAATGAAGGAAAAATTGTCTTTCAAGGAACATGTGTTAAAAGTCTGAAAACTGACCAAATGTATAATTTCAAGTGTAATGTGCTTCAGAGACAAGATAATACATACATAAATAAAAGCATTTTTTAAAAAGTTACTTACAAACCCAGAATTGTCAGTAACTTATGTTAATTCTTCCTCAAGGATACTGAGGGCAGTAGTAGTGAGAATTAGCAAGTAGAGAAAGGAAAGAACCACTGGGGAACACACTTTTCCCCTGAATCTGCCTTTGTCAAAGGATGCATTACATAATATACCAAATACCCTGAAATCCCCTACAACAGGTTATTGCTGTGTGTCAACTTGGTTAAGCTGTTGTGCCCAGTGGTTTGGTCAATGCTGTTCTGAGAAAATATGTTTAAAATGTAACATTCACAATGGTGGACATTAAGTAAAACATATTGCCTTCCATAGTGTGGAGGAGCCATGTCAACTTAGTTAAATGTCTTTGTGAACAGAGAGTGAGGCTTGTCAAAAATGAAGGAACTCAGTCTGAAATATGAGATGTCAGCATCCTATCTGATTCTCCAGTTTATAGACCCAAAACAGCAGCCTAGTGTCTCACTTGTATCACTAGGCTGTGAGCTATGCCTGATGATTTTGTACTAGCTAGCACTAACAATCCTACAAGTCTTCAAATCATTGCTCCTGGTATAGCTACAGAGAAGACTCACCAGTTAAGAGATCTTGCTGCTCTTTCAGAGGACATGAGCATGTATGTATGAATGTATGTGTTTATGTACATACACACATTGAATACACTGTCAAAGCACTCCAGAGAATAGAGCCAATAGGATTTATTAGTTAATGCTTATAATACAGCTATATATGATATATGTGTAGTATGGGAATACAATATTATATTCTAGTATAATTGTAGAATATGTATCATAGTATTCAATCTGTAACATATAGTTTAAGATATATTACAGCCAATGGGATAAGTAATATAGATTATGTAAGCATAGATAATATACATCTCATACCTTATCGGTTACGTTTCTCTGGGGTGATTGGTGAATGCATCAAGTATAATCATTTTCATTCTATACATCTAATGGCTAACCTAAGTCTTTCCCAAGAAAGTAAGTAGGAACTCTAAATTTCTAGTGTGTCAGGCTTGTCTGACTCACTTAGTGCTCTTCCCACTGCTGACTGCTACTGAGAAAGAGGTGTGAGAAGGGCTATTACCTAAAAAAATCAAATAGTTCAAGAGCCATTCTCATCAAATGCTAAGTCAAGGAAATTTCTCCATGAGGTGAAAGACTCAATAAAAGCATCCAAAAAAACTATGATCTTTTTCCAGTTCTATCTCAAGAGTCCCAAAGTAGTATTCCAGAATTTTCATGAACGAGCTGTGGATTAGGGAGAAATCCGTTGTGTGGCCCATTTCAGGATGTCAGCTACAGACAGTTGCCTATGTGGCTTTAATGGCTCATAACCTAGCTGCCTCCTTAAGAGAGCACCTGCAGGAGCCTCAGGCTTCCACTACCTCCCCCTCAGGTCTCACCACAGTCCTGTATCATGTTGCTGCCATGAAAAGCAAACCCAGGAACCATCCTTGACAGCTCCACTTCATCCTATAAGAACCCTACCCACAACATGTAGCCTTCAGGCTTGCCTGGTGTTGTCCTCTCTTATTCCCTCAAGCTGGGAAGGGCTTGCATGGTAGAGGGGGAAATGGGGGAAACACCTGGGTCTGGTATAACTCTATTGCACTGAAGAAGAGGTTACCTGTCAGAGTGGATGCCTGGCTTGCTCCAAGTCACATGTCTAAGTAAAAGCAGAGGCTGGCTCCACTGCCCCAAGTCTCTGAGGTTCATTTATTACCATCACCCATTCTACAGCAAGAGGAAATCGACTCCAAGACCTATCTTCTATGGTTACGGCAAATAATTAAGATGCAGAATGATCAGCTTGCACTGCCGAGGATACCAGCCTCCACCCCAACAGGAATCCCACTACTGCTCACACACGACAGCAGACATGGGCACCTGCCAACTTGGCACACTTTGCCTCACTGAAGCATTTCCCTAGCAGGCCTCGATGAAGGTCTGATCATCTATTATGTTTCTCAAAAATCTATCCCACTGTCTAAGCTGCATCCCATCCATCTGCCTACGCTGGGTGAAGTCTGCTACAGCTGCTAGCTGCACCTGCTAGAGGACCAGACAGGGTACCTTGGGATGGGGGCAGATAAGCAGATGGATGGTAAAGACTGGCAGTCAATTTGCAAAAATTGTCTCATTCTTTTGTAGCCTTACAGGAAATAAAAACAAAATGAGATGCTGGTAAGAGTGCGAGGGAGGAAACAAAGACTGGTATACTAAGATTCCAATGCAAAAGTCATTTTACCTTTGAATTTGCATTTAGAAAAGAGAAGGCAGCCCAGTCCTCTGGCCCATCCCAACCAAAGCAGCTCCCTTGTGTAAATGAAGCTCAAGTTTAGATTGTAAGTGATGGACTTGTGAGAGTCAGATGAAACCCAGTAGTAGCTGGTCTGTTGGTCTTTTTTCTTTTTCTTCTTTTTTTCTTTAAAAGCAAAATAAAATTAAAAAAACACACCCGGAGTCTTCCTAATTGTTTTTCCTCCTCCCCTTCTTTTTCTACTTTTTCCTCCTCATCTCCCTCTCTTTTCCCTCTCTTTGTATGATGTGTGTTTGCATGCATGATGTGAGTGCACATGCGTGAGTATATGTGTTCGGGCTCATGCAGGCTAAGACCGACACCTTAATACTTTTCAAGGAGACTGGTTTGCAAGGCTGATGGGCTATGGAAACAGGCCACCTAGAGTGACTTTGGATTGTAAAGTAGCTACCATCTGCAGTCAGTCATATGACATTGCCCTGTTGGAAGCAAAGGGATCTACCAAATGACAGGCCCAGATCCTGCTGTGATGATTCTAGAGACCATGCCATCAGTTGCCACATGGCACTACTGTCAACCCACTCCCACCTTCAGCATGGGGCAAAATGAACACATGGGAAATTAGCTTTAGATACTTTATCAGAAGGGTAAAGAAGCTCTTGGCCCTCATATGACTGCTGAACAGGGGTGGGGACTGTTATGTAGGGACACTCCACTCCAGAGGAGTGGGATGGAAGGGATAGGGGTAGAGGGTGGGAGGGTGGGGCTTGGAGGGGCGGAAAGAGGACACTGAGATGGAGATGTAACCTGAAGCAATAAATAAATATTAAAAAATAAATAAATAAAAGTTGAATTAAAAAATACCTAGTGCATTCCATGTTATCAGTTTGCCTCCCTCCCCCCCCCATCTCTCTGTCTTTCTTTCTCTCCCTCTCTCCTTCTGTGTTTTTCAGGCATGTGATCATTCTGTTCCAGGGGCCTGTCCAGTGCCAGATGAGGAGGTGCACAGTGAATGTTGGCAAGGTGAATATATCAAATGACGTCTGACTTGATGGTGCTTGAAGCAGACACCTTTTGTCTTATGCTTATCCTGGTGCTGTGGTTGAAATATTTGTCTCTTATGAAACTCAGATTGAAATTTGTGTTCAGTATAGCATCGAGGAGTGGGACACTTAAGAGGAGATGAAACCGTGTGGCTTCACCATTGTGGATAACATTGGTGCTACTATAAAAAGGCAGATTATACCCACTCTCAATCTCTCTTGCCTTTAGACTTTCCTCCCCCGTATTATGCTGTAAGAAACTTCCTGCCAGAAGCCAACATCTCTATCCTAAACTTTCCAGCCTGTAGAACCAGAACTAATAAAGCTGCCACTTACCCAGTGTGAGGCAAACTGTTAAAGTACAACAAAAGAGATTAAGACACCCATTGTCTCTTCCTCCTCAATCCTGATTATTTATACAAACATATATACATACTTGCATATATGTGCATACATGCATATATAAATAACTTAACTGTCATTTAAGAGTTTCTTTCATGTTTTATCACATACATCTCTCCCCCAACACTGACTCTGTTAGAGTCTCCAACATTCTGTCTCAGTGTCTAGCTCATTTTAATATGGCCTTGGAAGTCCCCTCAAGTGGCATGCCATAGTACTGAAGGAACTCTGATATGAATCTATTGACTTGAGTCTAGTTTATTGTCTCCATGTCAGCATGGAAAGCCCACAAGAGAGTTGTCCCTGAGAGGAGGCTTTTGAGAAGAAGGCAACACAGGAAGTGGTAAATGTCAGATCTCTGTTTTGGTTAAAAGCTCTGAATCTCAAAGGAAATTACTCAACCTTTCTGGGGTTTAAATGTCTCATTAACAAAAATAGAGAGGTAAGGGAGATGCTCAGTCAATAAACAACTTTCAGAGCAATGTACCTGTTACTCCAGCATGCGGCTACAGAGATAAGGGATTAACTAGCCAGATAGTCTGTAGGAATCAGTGAATTCCGTGTTAAGTGAGAGACCCTGTCTCAAAAAATAAGATGGAGAACAATTGAGGAAGTCACGTGAGGTTGATTTCTGGCTACACACGTGCACATGTACACTTGGTCTGATGGTTCAGTGGGTAAGAGCACTTACTACTCTTTCAGAGACTGGCCTTTGGTTCCCAGCCCCCATATTGGGCAGGTAACAACCCAATGGGAACCTTTCATCTTTCTTGATGGATTTACACTCTGTAAGTCAAGTGGACTTTTGTTATAAAGCTGCTGATGTGTATCTAGCCTCAAACACCTAGGGAAGGGGAGATAACCAGATAGTCCCTGGAGGAGCACTCCCCAATTTGTGTTTGATGGATTTGGTGGCAAAATAGCCTACAGGTGATGATGGTGAGCACGGAAAGCAAAAGTAGTGTGATTTGGTGATAGAGAGCTTAAGGTTGGAGTCAGGCACAGTTTTGCTAAGTCCTGAACTCTCCATCTGTGGAAAATTACTTATTTCCTGTGGTGGTTTGAATAAGAACGGGCCCCAGAGGCCCATGGATTTGAATGCTTAGTCATCAGGGAGTAACACTACTTAGGATTAGGAGGTGTGGCCTTGTTGGGGTAGATAAGGCCTTGTAGAGGGAAGTGTGAGACAGGATGGGCTTTCAGAAGCCAAAGCCAGATCTAGTGATTCCCTCCTTCTTCCTAATGCTGGCAGATACAGATGTAGAAATTTCAGCTCTACCAGTCCCATGCCTGTCTGTCTGCTGCCATATTTCCTGGCTTGCTGACAAACCTCTGATACTGTAAGCCAGCCCCAATTGAATGCATTGATTTGTAAGTTGCCACGGTCATGGTGTCTCTTCATAGCAATAGAACACTGACTAAGACATCCCCTAAGTTTCTAGTTCATCATCATCTGTAAGTTGGTAAAACCAATTTCTTTATACAGGTGGAGTTTAATTAGCACAATCATCAGAAGCTTCAATATTATAAGAAGCCAATGAAACTGGAGCCTACCTACTGAGGACAAGAACAGTGACAACTACTTGTCTATATTGTTGAAAGGAAGCTGTATTTACTTTGGGTAATCACAAATCACCCTGGACCCCATTGTTATATCTTGAGGAAATCACCCTCTGGTGACAGTGGCACCACAGTTGCTTTGAATACAAGCTTCTGTAGGGAGGTCTTTTTTCAGCATTGTTTACTGACTCACTAAAGTGGTTAGAATGATGGCTCATATGTAGGAACTGCTCCAAAAATGCTTCTTGAATGACAGAATAAATAATTTCCATTATGGTATTTGGTCACCAGTGTGCCCTAAGAAGTTACCTAGTGGTAAGGATGCATAGCCAATGTCTAATTGGAGTGCCAATAGGGATTTTAGACAAACTTTCACTCTTTGATTGTGGGGACCCAGGAAATGAAGGCTTATGAGAAACTCCTCATGGCTGGGAAAATGAAAGTAACCTGTGGGAGATAATCTAAGATGGCGCTGGACAGAAGATGCTGGGGAGGAGGAGTTAAAGCCCAATCATGGGTATAGCTGATTGGGTGAGCAAGACTTCCATACTCATGACAATGCATGATTATTATGTTACCAGGCTTATGTTATATGATGTAATAGGATGACCTTAAATGTGATTGGCCCACATAGCCTCATGTGGAAACACCATTTGGTTCTGTATATAAGCTAGGGAACAAAATAGTAAAAATGGATAATGCTAGACATCACCTCTGTCATGTGTCTGTTTGTCTTCAGAGTGAAGGCTGGAGAGTCAGGTGGGCAGCACACTCACCTTTTCCCTGGGATCCCCTTATGTGGTGATCGCCCTGTAAGGGCTCCACAGAATTTGATTTCTGCTTTGCATTACTATTGAGGTGAGCATGGACTCAAAAACATTCTTTTATTTCATCATTCATTCAGTAAACATTTCCTAGTTACTGAATGCCTTTGATGAATAAGGCTTTGTGGATGACAAAGGATGAATGAGTCCTATAGAAACACAAATAGAAAATGAATGCTTTCTGTCTGCACAAAGTTCACATCTTAGGAGACATACAGGCTGGAAAAGTTCTAAATCAAATTTGACTAGTGCTGTGCCCAGAAATAGCAACGGAGGGGTTGTCAGGAGGACAGAAATGGATATCACAATCTTAATGTATCCAAGATCTGGAATTCAGACTTAAATTCATTCTTTCTCTAGTCTTCCCATTCATTCTTCTTTATCCCAGTGAACACAGCACACAGGAAAGTTAAAAGACCACGGATTCCTCTCCTTTGACTCCTCAGTAAGTCCCAGGTCCCTTCCAAACCATCCTAACCACATCTGCTTTTCTCCACAACTACACATCTCCCTTCAATCCAGCTGACATGTCACCCACCTTATTATCCTGTCCCTTTTATTTGTCTCATGACCTCTGTCCCTGACTCCCTCACTAGGCCTCTCAGTACCCATTGCCACACTGCAGCCACAATTGACTTTTACAGCTGTCATAAAGCACACTCTCTCCACAGCACTTGGAGTCATAACCTGTCTCCTCCACCCCTGAAGGTCTGCCTCCCCTTAGCATCGTCTATGCACTTACCAGCCACTCCACATCAGTTTCCCACTCCTGTCCTTCTAGAAGTCCAAGTCCTTCCTAGCTGAGAGCTTTTGGCCTTACTCTTTTCTGAGGAAGTCTGATTGTTCTCCATATGTCTCAACACAAGATTGTGGTGCCCTACTCTGCCTACCCAAAGAATCCCTCCTCTATTCTTCTCCTACCTTCTTAGTTTTCTTTCTTACCCTACTCAGAGTCCTCAATCCTATATAGTATTCATTTGTCTGTCATTTGTAAATCCTCCCCAGGAGCATAGAAGTTACTGGGTAGTTGAAACCTTTTCAGTCTTGGTCTCTATCATCGGTCCCAGGGGAATATACTGATTTCTGAAATTAGTTAATAAAGTCATCCAAATTAGAAAAAAATACATAAAAGACCTGATACTCTAAGGATTATTATTTAAAACTGTGTTTACAATAGTGTGTGTGTGTGTGTGTGTGTGTGTGTGTGTGTGTGCATGAGTGTGTATGATGTCAGGCAAACATGTTATGGTGTGAATGTGGCGATCAGAGGATAACTTTCAAGAGTCAAATGTCTCTTTCCACCCTGTTTAAGTAGGGTCCCCTTTGTTTCTGCTACACCTCAATTTCCAGCTGGCCTGTGAGACTCTGGGTGGTTCTCTGGTCTCTCCACCTCAGATTCACCACAGGAGTGTTAAGATTATGAATGTATTCTACCACATCCATGTTTTATATGAGTTTGGAAGAACAAACTCAGGTGATCAGACTTGTCCCACAAGCACATCTATTTGATGAGTCACTTCATAGCCCTAGACATGATATTCTTGAAACAACTATTTGCATACATTCATGTACACATGATATATGAAGATGTATGCATGAAGGGTCTGTGCCCACAGGAAGTAGGTAAAATACAGAGTATGTTTAAAATTAGAGTGCAGCCTAGGTCATCAGTTCTTACCATATATATGTATTGAATAATCTTCTGTTGCTTAAATTAGTGCAAATATCATATGGTATTCTGGAAAATGCAGGTGATGGCTTGGTGTTTTAGAAACACAGAAATATAAAAGCAGTTTTCAGTGTAGACAATGTCAACCCTCTTGCTGTAACCAAAGCTTTGAAAATGCTTTTTCTCCCCAGCTGGGATGGATGGCTCTGAATTCTGGAAGTATCTGTAGCCCATGCCTCCCTCTCTTTTAGGATAAATGGGCCCCAGCAGGACTGTGTGACAGAGGAGGTGAGATCAGGTTCAGCTGCTGCCACCAAACTTGAAAAGGGTTGATTGATACCATGAAGGCTTTTCACAAAGAATATAAATCAAAGGAAATGACTGACAGCAAAATAAACATCCTAGAACCAGAGTAATTAGGAATATATTAGCAAGTGAAATAAACTTATTATCATTAGCAAAATTGGCAGCTACTTGCAGTTTCCCTAAGGGGCCCCATTTCACTCTTTTTTTTGTGGATTAAATTAGGAAGGATGAATGCCTTTGGAGACACTGTTTTAATTCAGACTGTATTTACTTCTGTCCTTATCTACAGTTAGATAAGTTCAGTGGTCCTCAGATAATAATCTGCAGCCATCAGGGTTTTTGGGGAGCAGGCCCCAGGTGTGGTAACACTGAGTCTGAATAAGACAGTTGTTTGCTAAATTTTCAGAGGACATTAAATTAGCAGATAATGGGTTTTTTTATTAAAGAGTCTTTTCATAATTTTCTCCCTTTTATATATTTTTTTCAGGTCTTTAAAACCTGCTGCCACTTGTCTTTAGGAAATGCCAGGAAGTGACAAAACCAGTGAATTTGAAGCAAATAAAAAACCGAAGGAAAATCTTGGGCATTGCCTAGCTCAGATCAGCAGTGTCTTCATTCTGTGTGCTGTGTGCTATGGGTAGACCTTTGCTGGCACCGGGAGAAGAGCTGAACATGTTGTCTCCCATATCCTCTGATCGTATTATTCCTCCCCAATTGGAAGACTATCTTTGAGCTTCATAAGGCATAAATGGTATCAGTGAGGGGTTCTTTGCTACCAGCAGTGAAAATTGCCCTGGCAACAGGATTGAGAGAACCAGACAACTACTGGGTAGTTCTTGTGAGTACCCAGAGTGGTGCACTAAAATATTTTGCTCTGATAAAAGAGGGCCCTGACATTTGTCCTGAGTGTTAGGAGGCCATTTCTTCCTGTTTTAATTTGGGGACCTTGAGTCAAGTGATTAGTCTGACAAAATGATTTATAGAGAAAGTTGGGGTGAGGAATTTCCACATCAGAAATACTAACCTTATTACTGGAGTTAGAGGAAAACCTCCAAGTCACACGGTGCCAGGTGATCTGAAGACTGAGATTAACTACATGGTCAATGAATCACCTCTATGTGGTGGAACACACATAAAAATGTCCTGACACCAAAGCTCAGATCAGCCTTCTAGCTTGGACTGCATTATTCTTTTATACACAGGTGCCGGGAGAGTGACATGCCCTTGCCACAGTGAGAACAGAAGGAAGTGCTGCCCTCTGTCTCAAGGTACCCTCCTCTAGTAGATCTCTTTCTACATTCTGCTTATGTGAAACTGTATCTGAGAGTCCAACAGCTTGTGGTAAAATCTGCGAGTCCTTCCAGAAAAGTTCTGAATTTGAGGGTGGCTTTGGAACCCCCCAGCCCAAACTTCTTCTGAGTGTCATAATTATGGAAAGTTCTAAATGGGGAATTTTGTGCTTGATCTTCATGATGTACCACAGAGGCAAGGAAATTTACAGTATCAGGAACTAGGAATGCAGAGGATGCTACAAAGATAGAGACAGGATTGACTGACAGCGGCCATCTGCTAGATGAAACAGTCTGCCCAAGACACCAAGTGTATGGTTTTCCCCAGTGTCTCCATCCATGACTGCTCTTCCAGTAAAGGCCCATATAAGTGCCCCACATTGTCTGGTTTTCCAGGATTGAAGGAGAAACAGAGGATTATTCAGTTTTTATAGAAACAAACAAACAAAAAAACCTAGGCCATGAGATTGCCTTGTCACAGGACTCAGGAGAGAGGTATCAGAATCCAAAGCATGACAAACAGGTACTATAACTATGGGCAAGATATGGTCGACATGAGCAAGATATCACATGGTACACATAATGCTCTGCTCAGAAGAATGTGAAGAATCTTCCCACCAAGCATGGGAGCAGCCAGAAATGTCAAGTGCATATCTTTTCCCAAAGGCACTAAAAAGATGGAGCTGAGAAGAATGAAGCCTGCTTAGGAGTGAAAATAAGAAAACCAGCCAGAAGACCATGGAAGGAACATGGCGTGCTAGGCACGTATGCAAGGGAGGATGATGTAGGTATGGGGGTGTAACTCATCTTGTAGAGTGTTTACCTAGTATGCTTGAGTTCAGGGTTCAGTCCTCTAGCAGTGTACCAACAGGACATGCTGGTACACCCTGTATTCCTAGCACTCAGGAAGTGGAGGCAAAGAAATCAGAAGTTCAAGTTCATTCTCAGCTACATAGAGTATTTGAGGCCAGCTTGGGTTATGTGATACTCTTAAAAAGAAGAAGTTGGAGAATATCAGGTCTTTTCTATCAATTTAGGACAAAGTAGACCAAATTTCCTTATCTGAAAAATAGGGATAGTATTAGTATCCATTTTATAGGGTAACCATCTATGGTGGTGATTACTTTGCTAAAATAATAATAATAAAAATAAAATAAATAAAATAGCTAACCTGGGGCAGAATAGTTATATAATGTATGCCACTCAGCCATATTTATTGGACATCAACTATGAGGACATTTACAGAAAGCTAGGACCCGGGAATGAACGCTAACTGGTAAGGAAAGAAAAGAAAAAAACCCTGCTAGCCTTCCAGTACCTTCCAGTCTAGAGTATGATGCAGCAAGCATTTCAGGGTAGCTCCTATAAGAGTTTTAAATGATTCATGTCAATCACCTCTCATAGAGATTAATATATGAAAGAATGGAAGGAATAAAAGAGAGAAGGAGAGATGAAGGAAAGGAAAGAAGAAGACAGGAAGGGAGAGAGAGAAAAAAAGGAAGGAATATGTTGTAGAGGTATGTGTAACCTCAGGAACTTATAGTGAAGAAATTGATGGTTTAAGAAAGAAATCCTCTCGAAGGAAAATTAATACCAAATATAATGGAACCATGGCCACCACAATGGCTACACATTATCAAAACACTAAATTATATGCAACAATGGAAAATAAGAACCACACATCTTTCTAGGTTAGGGTCTTTGAAATTGATGCAGTCCAAAAGGAAAAGTAAAGAAGTAGGAGGACTATTTTTCTGTTGCAAAACAAAATTGCTCCTCAAGGTTTATTTCATTTACTTTATATACACAAAATGTTTCAGTAGCTTGTATAGAAAGCTCTGCTCATCCTGCTATCTTAGTCAAAGAAATGAGTCTATATAAATCAGGATTTGCATAAGCAGACATTCATCCCGATTGCTTAAACTACTTCATTCACTTTGAAGAAATCTTGACTTTTCTCAGAGTTGTCATGCCGTTTCCCAACACCCTCTGTCATCAGTGAACCCTGTACCAACTACAGCAAGCACATGGCACAATGTCCTGATACCTCCTGGGTCCTCTGTAACCGAACTTTTAAATTATTATTTAACACTTATTTATTTATTACTAAATTCACTTATAACAAACACCAACAATTTCTTAACTATTAATCCTATAAATTCCTACAACCCCTTTAACCTATCCACTAAACCTATTGATAATTATAGCAACTATTTTCATAACCCTTTAGAATGATACAGTCTCTGGGGCAGGTCCTCAGTCGTCAGGAACACAGTCTTTGTTGTAGATTCTTTAACGCACTTAGCAGTCCTTTTTCTGGATCTCTCAGATGCAGGTTCGTCAGGGTAAGTCAATGTGAACCATCGTCCATCATCCAACCAGAGGGAAACAGACAGGCAGGAAGAACAAAATTAACCATTACTGATCTTTTACAGGTTACTGAAGGTACTACAGTTTTAGATTTGACCACAGATCAATCTAAAACATTATCCAAAACAGATGAATGTTATATGTTAAACACTGGTATCTATGGTCCTTTACCATCAGGGACAATAGGATTAATATTTGGAAAAAATTGATTAACTTGTCAAAGATTCTTTATTCATCCAGGTATTATAGATGGAGACTTCAAGGAAGAAATTAAAATTATGACATCCATATGGAAAGAGATGGCAATTAATGATATGTAGGGGTTAGATAAATTAGATTTAGAAAATATATAGGGGTTTCTGATACTGTCTCTTAATTCGGGGCATGAAGAGCATTATCAGCATGATGTCAGGAAAAACAGGAAAGACTTAATAGACTGAAAAACAAGGTTGAAGTCAGGAAAACAGGAAAGAATTAATGGACTTGAAGAAACAAAGTATCTGGCCTGACATTGTTTTCAGCTGCTAAGTGGGCGGAGCCCAAATTAAGCTGAAACAGAGTTCCTCCTATTTAAGGACAGTGCATGGAGCCCAGAAGGAGAAGAGGCCCCTGATGCTAGAGAGCTCCAAGAGTCCTGCTGAAAAAAGTGCTGGCCATCATTTGATGGCTAGATTTCCCTGAAGCAGAAAGAAGCTGATGAACAAAGAAAGCCTGAGCAAGACACCAAAAGTCCAAGGACTGGACCCTGTGGCTCAGCTTTTGCCTGGAGGGGTTTGATCTGTCCGATCAGTGGCCTAGGGGAAACTGTGCCTGGTTTTAATGACTGAGGCAGAGCAGCTGAGTTCTTGATTCAAAAGAAGTAAGTTGGCCTGCAGACGGCTGGGGTCTCCCACAGAGAAGAAAGCATGAAGCCTTATTTAAGGTGAGACTGCAATAACCAACTTACCCTGACGAACCTGCATCTGAGAGATCCAGAAAAAGGACTGCTAAGTGCGTTAAAGAATCTACAACAAAGACTGTGTTCCTGACGACTGAGGACCTGCCCCAGAGACTGTATCATTCTAAAGGGTTATGAAAGTAGTTGCTGTAATTATCAATAGGTTTAGTGGATAGGTTAAAGGGGTTGTAGGGATTTATAGGATTAATAGTTAAGAAATTGTTGGTGTTTGTTATAAGTGAATTTAGTAATAAATAAATAAGTGTTAAATAATAATTTAAAAGTTCGGTTACAGTCCTCTGTTTCTGAAAATATGCAGGGCTGGGATGTCAGTTAAGGAAACAAAGGGCAAATGCAGCACAGCCTAACCTATAAAAAAGAGAAAAGATATCTCTGCTTCCAAAGCTGCTCCCACCAGGGTTGGGGGCAATCTGACAAGACCCTGTCCATGAAATAGTCCTCATCCTAGACTTTTGGGCAAATTTCCCAAGATGAGAAACTGTCTGATGCTCTTCCTGGTCCATCTGCTAGATAGATATCTCCTGGTAAGGAGATTCTACCAAAGTCACATGTATGGTCATTACACAGGAGATGACAGAACTTTTGGACAGACTACCTCAAGAACTTATTTATTCATTCACTTAGTAAACAATTATTAGGCACCCAAGTATCAGTGCCTGTGCAGAGAGCTAGGATCTAAAGGTAGAAACAAACCACGAAGAAAAGAACTCTCTCAGGTAGCTTTCAGTCCAGAGTGTGATGGAGCATGGAATTGGAGTTTGCATGTCAAATTCTGGTTTAATTTGTTTTAGTAGTATAATTTGACTGGGGTTCTGTTTCCTTGTCTATTACATGATATTAATAACATGACCTGCATCTGAAGCCCTCCGTGAGAATTAATGAGTGAGCAATCTCAAAGCAGGTAGGCAAGGTTGAACACACGGTGCTTAAAACATCTAAGGGATGTTTTAATTTAACCATTAGATTTTTAACCAGGGTAGACGCTCCAGCTTTCAATTGCTTCTGACTGAAGGAATAGAAGAATTCAGCCCGCCAGACATCAGAGTTTACAGGAAAATCCCAAGCTCAGTCCACATCTCGTTCTGCTTCTTTTACACAATGCCTGAGACTGGGTTGCTTGTACAGAACACCCATTAATTACTCATGAGCCTAGGTCAAGGCAACAGGAAGTTCTATGCTTCTGCTTTTGAAATAATATTGACACTATGTCCTCTTATGGGGAACATTATGTATGCTCGTATGGTAGAAGGGACGGAAGAGGTGGAAGAGGGATAGCTGCTTCTGTCAAATTGTCATACCATACATAATCTACTATCATGGCACAGTCACCTTCTAAGGGCCATGCCTTTTAATACTGTTTACATTGGAGATTAAGGTCCAACATAAATTTCCAAGGGAATCAAAACACATCAGTCTCTGAGACAAACAGAGTTTTGGAGTAAGGTAGAATGACCCGGGTGAGTGGGTGTAAGGGTGAGAATATAACCTCAGAGCTAACATATCAGGCACTTGAATTATAAAAGCTCTTGAGAACCTTCTAGAGCAGTGGTTCTTAACCTGTAGGTCTCAACCCCCACAGGGGTCACATAGCATATATCCTGAACAGCAGATATTTACATTACAATTCCTAACAGCAGCAAAATTATAGTCACGAAGTAGCAACGAAATAATTTTATGGTTGGGGTCACAGCATTAGGTAGGTTGAGAACCATGGCTCTGGAATCCTGAAATCCTTTATACTGAGCCTGCTCTCATGCTTTTGTTATCTCAGAAACTCACCTTTCTCCCTGAAATACACCTGTAAAAGCTCCTTCGGAGAAATTGGATCCTGTAAGCTTCTATAAACCCCTGCTGTCAAAACTCCTAAGTTCAAGCAGAGGTAAATTTGCCAAGCTCTTGCTGCTTTGGCACTTCATTTCCTTGAGTAAGCTGACTTCAGTGCTCAGAGGCACAGTCAGAGACATTGGCAATGTTGTCTTCAGGTGGAAATGGGGAAGGTGTATCTCTTAGAGATGGACTCATCTGTCTAGTGCCAAGCAGAGATAAGCATGTAGATTTGAATCATATGTTTAATGCATTACTTTGGTCTGCTGAAAAACAAAACCCAGCTCCCCCCTCTCCTCCCCAAAACCCCACAACAATAACAAAAACTCCCAGGGAATTGAGAATTAGACATATTTGTAGAGACAGTAGATGTCACCTATATTTATTTTGAGTGCCATTGAGCATCTCCTTGGAAGTCTAAAATACTTCTCTCAATAAGGGGGCTTGGTGCCTAAAATCTCATCACTCCTGTTCAGTTCTTTAGTCTTGGCTGATTAGGTGCATTATCTCTTATCTACTCTCTCAAGATTACTGTTCAAAACTCCTCTGTGCAATTTGATCAAGGCCAAATTGGTGATCACCACCTGCCCCTCCATGCCATACCTTTTGACTTTCTTATCTCTGCTACATCCATCCCTCATCTACACCTGGCTAAACCTGATCATGGCCAACAGCAAATGCTGAACAGGCACTTCTCAAAATTATAAATTTCTTCACACTTAGCAATGCTCAATAAATCTTTAAAAATGTAAACATAATACAGAAATCAAGAACCATACACTGTATTGATTTAATGTAATTAGAATGTTTTTTTAAAATCTTTTCCAAATGGCATTTTTTTTTTTTTTTTGAGACAGGGTTTCTCTGTGTAACAGCCCTGGATACCCTGGACTCACTTTGTAGACCAGGCTGACCTTGAACTCACAGAGATCCACCTGCCTCTGCCTCCCAAGTGCTGGGATTACAGGTGTGTGCCACCACACCCAGTTCCCAAATTGTATTTTTAAAGTAAATGGAGAGTTACATTTATCTTTGCAATTTTGGCGTACATAAATTCATTTTCTTACTTGAAACACATTAAGACTATCTGAACATTTGAAGATGAATGATCACTCTTACCAACTTTTCTTAGACATTTCGACATTAGTGAAATGGGACTAGAGGAGATATCAGGAATTCGTAGAAAGGACACCTCTACGCTTTACAATTAAATGGGTGGTGTGTAGGGGAAGTGGGAATGGATAATGGGTAGTGTGTTTAGAAAATATAAATGTAGGAAGTGAGTGAATATAGAGCTGTGATTTAAAAGGTTGTAATTTAATGTTAACAATCTATAATGAGCCTGCTTTTTAAAAAAGTGTCTTAAGTTCTTAAACAATAATAATAAAAAATCCCAGTCATTTAGTTGAGATATCTTATTTAAGCTCCACAAGATACTTAAGGTCATGTCTTTAGTAAATACAGAGGGGACCAAATCCAATTTTTGTGGCTTTTCACAAGTCAAATAAGATTGAGAATAAACAGAAACCAGACAGGAAACACGCCTAGGGGACAGATCCCATTAAGAAGTAAAAGCTCCTTGCGATTCTTTGATTTGGATTGGCAACTGACTTAGTGAGAGAAAAGCAGTCCAAGGAAAGCCACAAGTGGGGACAAGGAACAGGATCGGGTTAGAATTAGTGGAGCTTGGCCACTGCTGTCTTCCCTGCTTCTTTTTACAGGCCGGGAAACTCAAGCACTGTCTGACCTCCTGCGGCTGCCATAGAATCCCCGTTGCCATGACTCCCGGATTGCGACCCAAGCGCAGAGGCACAACTGGGAGGGCTGAAGGGAATCCTGCCGGTAGCTGGGCTTCCCTGACCATTGATCCAGAAAAGCGCCATGGGCCGGAGTAAGCAACCCCCACCCTCAGCGGGCTCAGCACCCCTCTCTACTGCCAGCCAGATCCCCCACCTCCCACCAGCAGGGCCAGCCCCTCAGGTGCCTAAACCGCACTAGGCTCTCTGCTGTCCACTCAGGACCCCTCATGTCCTCTCAAGATTCTTCAGGTCCTCTGGGGTCTACTTAGAACCCCTGAAGTCCCACCATGACCTTTAATTATCCTGTAGGTCCCCCTAAATCCTTTCAGGAGCCTGTGGATCCCTTCAAGTCCCTTAAATTGCATCATGTCTCTTCAGGTCCCCTCAGGTCCTCTCAAGTGTCTGCCATGTTCTCCACCTGCTGCCAGCAGCTAGCCAATCTGTAAAGGGGGTCCATGAAGAAAGAGAGGACCTAGTGGGTCAGCCTCAACACATGGCTGGTTAGGCTGTGAAGTCCTGGGTCACACCTTCCATGTGCCACCACCTCACTAAATAAGATACGGCTGCCTAATGGAGGAGGGCACCAATTCCAGAACCATGGTTTGACTCATCCCCTTCCCTGTGGCCACCCCGAGGGCTCTATGGCTTTGCTCTGGGACCCCCACCTTTGAGCCTCAGCTTCCTCACTTCCCTGCAAAGTTTTACCATATAGACTTAGTAAATGTAAGCGTGTTTATCTAAAACTATGTATAATTAAGTGTCCTCAATGGGATGGGATGAGCAGACAATTTTAGAATAGATTGAGTCATCCCTGTTTTCAAGAAATGTTTGATGTCAACAAATGGCATTTGCATACAGTTCCATGTAACGTGCCAATTATTGTTGTTAGAGTGTCATAACACCTCAATGTGTAGGGTGTATATGTATGCATGTGTGTGCAGCTGCACATTTGTGTGCATGTGGAGTTTGGATCTTGGCATCTGGTATCTTTCTCAGTTGTTTTATTATTTTTTTAAATCAGGATCTCTCACTGGAAATAAAGCACACCCATTCAGTAAAACTGCCTGGTCAATGAGCTGGAGAAATCTGCCTGTCTCTGCCTCCCTAGTGCTAGGATTATAGTTCTATCACAACCGTGGGTGCTGCTAATCTGGACTCATGCCCTCATGATTTACCAGCTGAGTCATCTCCTCATCCTCCATAATTAATATTTTTAGTCAAGAGACTGTGCATTTGGAAGTCTCGTGGAAAAAGAGAAGGAGGAAAGAGGATGGGAGGGAGGGAAAGAGGGAAAGGAGGGAGGGAAGAAGGGGAGATGGAGAGAGAGATAGAAGGAGTGAATTGGTGGAGTTTCTTTCTGTCCTGGTAATCTACAAGAGGTCACCTCTACAAACGTTCAGCTGAGAAGCTTCAGAGTTATCATCAGGTACCTAATTGGCCATGTACTGCTGACTGGTGCAAGAGAGTGGCCTGAACTGACTCCAGACAGTGGGATAAATGACAAGTGTCTCTTCCACAAGTGCTTATATGTGCCATGTGAGGTTCAGATGTTTTCCATGAAAGTTTTTCTATATCAGCAATGTTCTAAGTCAGGGAACAATGACCACCTTATCCATTTCTAGGGGAGGTGCGACAGAGCTGAGTACCACCTTGGCAAATATCTGCTCTCAGTAACCAAGGCAGAGTAGAGAGATTTGAGAGTCCCTCTTATACATACTCTCCCTCTCTGTGCTGGTTAGTTTTATGAACTCAATGCAAGTTGGAGTCATCTAAGAAGAGGGAATCTCAGTTGAAGAATTGCCTTTATCAGATTGATCTATAGGCAAGTCTCTATGTGGGGTGGTATTGTCTTGATTAATGTTTAATATGGGAAGGCCTAGTCCACTCTGGATGATACCGCCAGTAGTCAGGGAGTCCTGGGTTGAGCAAGAAAGCAAACTGAGCAGGTCATGGAGGGCAAGTCAGTAAGCACCATTCCTCCATGGCTTCTGTTTCAGTTCCCATCTCCAGATTCCTGTGGCAAGAGGTCCCATCCTGACTTCCCTCAGTGATAGATCATGATCTGGGGGTTGCAAGATGAAATAACCCCTTTCCTCTTCAGGTTAGTTTTGGTCATGGTGCTCAATCACAACAGCAAAGAGCAAACTTGGACACCATGTTTGTCCTTGAATAGCTTTCTGCTTGGGAACATCCCTTCAGTTTCCTAGAAGAGTTTGTGGGAACAGTCTGTTTTTCCTTAAATGGTTGGTAGGATTAGTCTGTGGAAACATCTGTGCCTAAAATCTCTTTGCTAGAAGACTTTTTACTCTGTATCTAGCTAGTTGAAATGACCAACAGCTCCTCTTGTCTTCTTGAGTGAACTTGGTAGTTTTCATCTTATCAAACAATTTACCCATTTAACATGCATTCTTGAATTTATCCTCATAATGTTATTTATAATATTCTATGTATCCTTTAATACCTATACCTTAGATATATTATCTCTCATTATAAAAATTGGCAATCTATTCAATCTCTTTTTCTGCTAAGTTAGAATAAAGTTTACTAATTTCATTTTTCTTAACTCACCAGCTTTGATTCTATTTTTCTGATTTCTATGGCATATGATTTCTGTTAGAATCATTATTACTGACTTTGTTTTGTTTTGAATTTGGTTTATCCTTCTCCACATATCTTAAAGTGGAAGCTGATGTCTCTGCTCTGTATCTTTCTTACCATGGACATTCAACATTATAAATTTCCCTCCCAGAAATGTAGCAGTGTCTATTATGAAGCCATTCTGCTCAAAATACAAACTTGCCTCTTTTTGTTTCTAGATGTCTGATGTTTTAAAAATAATACTTTCATATATTTTTTCTGGAGTTTAGTTTATTTGGTGTAGTCTGAGAGTGTGATTCCTAACCTAGGACCCCACTATGCCTGGAATGTAAAGTCTATTAACTATGATTTAGCCTGGTCCTGGTGCTCAGCTTTCCCTGAACTATCATTTCAAGATGAAAGCCTCTTTATAGACTCCCAATTCCTTCTTTTGGTCTCCAAATTTAGCTTGTAATAGTCCATTAGAATTGCTTATCCTTTCCTTGGCAGTTATGTTTCATCATAACCCCTAAATGCAACTGTCCTTTAAATGACATGCCTGACAGGTACACATACTATTGCATTCCCTTCCACTGATATTCCATCACTGCTCAACACCAGAGAAAGTCTCACAAATGCACAGAAACTGTGGACCCAATCCTGCCTGTGTCCCACTGACTGCCAGTAGTGGTGTCCATGTTGCCATTGTGGCAGCAGATTTGAATTCAAACTCACATCTTACCTAGCATATGCTTTCATGACCACTTTGGGTTTCAGGGATTCCAAGTTGGGTTTCTCAGGAAACAAACTTTCCATGCTTAGCATTCTAGAGATTGATTCTGGGGAACTTTCAGGGGTAGGTAGGCAAGAAAGCAAGACTGGGCAGGATGGACAACAGAAGCCTCAGGTACTCAACCCCAGAGACTCCAATGTTAGAGTGGACTTTCTGACTTGCTCACACTGAGATAAAAGACTGGACCTCAGCAGCCCCTTACCAACAAGTCATGTACTATAGACTTTTGGGGAGCAGAAATTAGATGGGTTGGGGTGATGTTTTTCAGCTGAAGCAACTTGTAGGAAGGTGAACAACTGAGGACCAGCTTCTGGCAGAGTTCCCAGCAGCTGGTGGAATTAATCTGTTAGTTCTGAAAGGGATGAAGGGAAAACCAGGCAACAGGTTATATTATCCAAGATGGCCTGGGGTGCCCTTTTCTCATTAGCTTGTCTGGTAAATATCTATACACATTTCAAGGTTCAGGTCTCTCCTCCATGTGTCCTCTTCTGACCTCCCTTCTTTGACTCAGTAGCACAAACCACATTTTCTGACTTATTCTGCCATGGTTCTTTGTGCTTTCTAAATACCCCAGTCACACCAGTATAGCTATATTTTGTATGAATCCTGATACCCACTAAGCCTGGAAGAAAAAGCAGTGTGTGTTATATATAAAATTGTAATAGAAAAATATTTAGACACTACGAGAGGTAAACTACATATTTGTAATCCCATGTTTCTATTAAACATCTTTTATTTCATGTATATAATATACATATATGCATATATGTGTATTTGCAACATTTTTCAAGATGTTTGAAAAATCTGTGAAATCTGCTGTGAACAAGAAAGGTAGAGCTGTTTTGGAAGCATGATGTAAAACAGAAAAGAATGACCTGGATGTAATGGTTCATGCTTAGAACCTCAGCCTTTACTTGGGAGGCTGAAGCAGGAGGATTGTGATGAGCTTGAGGCTAGGAAGTGCCACATAATGTGTTTCAGGCAGCCTAGGCTGCAGTGTGAGACCCTGAGTCACAAGAACAAACACATCCAAAAAGAACAGATACTAAATTCTTTTGGCTTTGGAATTTTGTCAAATTTTCTGAGTACCTTGAAAATCTTTGCAGAAATAAATGTATTGGGTTATGGTCTCATAGCTCAGAAACTCTATTCTGTTGTATACTGCACCCCTACCAGATTCTATGTGTGTGTGTGGTGTGTTCCTTTGTACATGTTTGTGTGACTGCAAGTTTGTGTATGCTGTAGAATGTGTATGGAGGTCAAAGATCGGCCTCAGAGTTTGGGCCTCATTTTCTACTTTGTTAAAGACAGGGTATCCTTGTTGTTTGTCAGGCTAGATGGCCTGTAAGTTTCCAGGGCTCCTCTTCTACACATGCCCCATCTTGTTATAGGAACAGTGATTACAGATATGTGCTACTTCATTTGAGTTCTGGGGATTCTAATTCACATCCTCATGCTTCCATATCATGTGCTGTGCCCACTAAGCCACCTTTCAGGCTGCACAAGGTCATTTTGCAGATAAATATGTTTTGTTTGTTGTTTTTGCTTTGTTTTTTTCAAACAGGGTTTCTCTGTGTAACAGCCCTGGCTGACCTAGAACTCACTTTGTAGACCAGGCTGGCCTCAAACTCACAGAGACCTGCCTACCTTTGCCTCCTGAGTGCTGGGATTAAAGGTGTGCACCACTATACCTGGCCCAGATAAATGCCAAAGAGCTAAGAAGCTTAGGCTGGCTAATCAATATTAGTTCAACCGTGGGGTTTCTCAGTACCCTGCTTTAATGAGATGAGTATGTGAGAGCTGTCAGTATCCTTCACTGGCCTCTAATTCCTGCAGTCATGCAGGTCCTTCCAGTAGGACATTTTTAAAGTTCCATCTGAGGTTTCTCTTTTGTTCCTTGTGGTTTTCTGAATGAGAAAGCAAAAGCAGCATTTCTTGTAAAGTGTTCTCTATACCACCCAATAGGTGTTGCCCCACCATTGCTCTGGAAATTGTTGCATGATGAGTTTTTAATGCTACCGAGGACTTTTTAGGCCCTAGAATGATCTCATATAAGCACATACTATTTGGTGTAGGACCTTCTGAAAGTGGGCAGTGTTGCTTGGAGATAAAGGATGCATTCTTAAAACTAGGTGGTTTGTTTTGAGCACTAGCAAGCTAAACACGCCATCTCCCTGCTTTTGTAAATTATTATGGCTCTCCATTTATTATGTCTTCTGTTTTTAAATTTGGTACCTTTTCTTGTTAATATCAAACCAGTTATACATGTTAAAAAAAAACTAAATGGTATGTAAGCTTGCAAAATACCTTCTCATTTAAAAGTGCAACACTCTATCATCTCCATAAACCATGCAGAAACTCTTGAGATCTCTTCTCAGGGCTGCATCTGGGTTTCACACTGATGTTTGCCATTATAGGTAAGGCAGTATTATGTAACCATTTCCTGAGTGTGATATAACAATAAGCCATGTACCAATTGGCCTGTTATACACTAGTTCAGTATTTGACTGGTTTGATCTTGTGCAGGAAACGACAGCTGCTCTAAGTGGGTGAGCATAATTTATCTATCCAGAAGTCAACATTTACAGCCCTCCCTCCCATCCCACCAGCTCTTACATTCTTTCTCCCCTCTTTTCTGTCATGTTCCCTGAGCCTTGTCTGCCCCAGTAAATGGCCCCACACACATGCATGTGTGGGTAGCGCTAACTGGATGCAGAGGGTTTATTAACAAAATAAGAAGGCATGAAGTGGTGAGGGAGATAGAGTAGGGGTACTGGGGAGACTTATAGGGAGACAGTGGTGGATGGATATAACCAAAGTATATTATGTAATTATAAAATTCTCAATGAATACAATAAAATTATCAATAAAACAATGTTTGTTTTAGAAATAGTTCAGAAAAGGGCCACTAAGAAATTTTGTGGAATTACAGTTCTACCTTCCTTTGTGATTCTACACTTAAAATTTTTCTCCTAGTTATATACAGTAGTTGCTACTACTCAGAGACATTATTGCTCTGAGTATGACTATGAAGTTCCTCCTCTCTGTGTGATTTGTTTACACACTAAAGGGGCTTCCTTCACCCTGCCCATTTAATCTGACAGCGATTCATACCTTTTAACTCTTGTGCTTAGAAAGTAAGGATTAACATAATTCCTTCCTAATGTCTATCCACGATGCTGAGAGGAAAAATTTGACCATCACAGGCAGACAATTCATTTTACTGAGAAAATAGCACAATGATATAACATTCTTGTATTGTGGGAGATACAGCAAGTGAAGAATTTTTGGTGCCAGTAGGAACCTCATCCATCTTCTAAGCCTCCAGGGGTAGAAAAAGTGGAGAAGACTTTGAGGCAGCAGAGCTGGAGGAGATGTGATACCATCAGCAGCCAGGCTACCTGGGTGGGCCGTGTAGGTGCTCAGGGATCATGTGAGGCTTAAGATGGTTCCAGGATTCCCATGAGCACATTTGACTTGACCATGGGCAGCAACTCTCAGTGTTCAAACTAGTTGGATTCTATATTCATGTGTATATCAAGCTAAGTCTCAACCAGAATTTGGGGACAAGGTAAGTAATGGCCCATCAAGTTACAAATCAAACTGCTAAATAAAGTGCATGTTCCTCCCTTGAGAATTATACTTTCACACAACCCAAAGGGTACATTTAATATAACTTTTCAGACTCCTCAGGGTTCTTCGCCACAGTGTGGAGGCTCAGGATGAGCTGATTTTCTGGCTCACTTCTTTCTTCTCTTTCTTCCCTGTCTGCATCCCTGATTCTTCCTCCACTCCACGCTCACTCCATCCTATACATCCAAGTCATCCATTTGTCTGGCAAACAGGTGCTCCCTGGAATCTTCTGTGGTTATTGGGAGTGCAAAGCCCGTGGCATGGTCTGTTTTGTAACTGATCCTTCAAAGTGACTAGTGAAGAGCAGATATAGGACTCCTTGGGGAGTAAATTTCATTGTTTCCTCTCTAGGCATGGTCTAAAGGGACAGGCAGCATCGTTCCTGGATGGGGTTATCTTCTTGGTTCAGGGACTCCAGGCCTAATAGCAGCCAGGACTCCAACAATCCATCTTCCCTTGTGGGTTTTTAAGTTACAGATACATCATTAGGCACTTGAAAGTCTGGATAGTAGTAGTGAATAATTCCCACATCTCATATCACTCTAGTAATATTGGTTTTGCCTCTCAAACCTGAACGTCTGTAATTGCTGGGCGTGGTGGTGCAGCATGTATAGGATGGAGTGAACGTGGCATGCTTGTTAAGAGAATTTTTGTTTGTTTGGTTGGTTGGTTGGTTTTTTTGAGACAGGGTTTCTCTGTGTAGCCCTGGCTGTCCTGGACTCACTTTGTAGACTAGGCTGGCCTTGAACTTGCAGAGATCTGCCTGTCTCTGTCTCCCCAGTGCTGGGATTAAAAGTGTGCACCACCACACCCAGCAATTACAGACAGCTGTGAACTGCCTGGGATTTGAACCCCGGGTCCTTTGGAAGAACAGCCAGTGCTCTTAACCACTGAGCCATCTCTCCAGCCCCAGTTAAGAGAATTTTTGTAGATTACAAATAGAGGTGATGATTTAAGTTCATCCAACTAATTTTTTATATTCTCGAGTTGGCTGTCTCTAATTATGCATTGTCAGTTGATTTCAGCTGCTGAACAAACATGGGGGACAAAGCCTGTAGTTCTAAAGGTCACATGCCCAGTGGCAGATGCCCCACGTTTGATCCTCACCAGGAAGGACAAAAAAACAAAAACAAAATTCACAGAAACAAACAAAATAAGCCAACTTGGTGTGTGTGTGTTTGTGTATGTGTGTCTGTAGGGAAGATAATTTTAATATACCTTTTTTACTGTTTGGTTACTAGGGAGATTTTTGGTTATTGTTGTTGCTGTTGTTTGTTTGTTTTCTGATCCTTTTTCTTAAATAGTTTGTGCAAGCTGGCTTATAAATGGGTACTGACATTCCAGATACAGCAGAGGGCTGGATCCCAGCAAGTTGGAGCTGGTCAGGCTGCCTCCCTAAGGGCAGCCTAACTCCTTTGCAATCCCTTTGGCCTGTGTTTCTCAGGACTGGGTTTGCAGCTGCCTCTGCTGTCATCAGCCAAGGTGGCCCTTAGAGCAGCAGGAGGAGCATTCATTGTGTGTAGTGTTGTAATCTCTCAACCTGCCTTCCCTATGTTAGGCTAAGAAAGTGCCATCTCAAGTCTCCCTACCTCCTCCCACTGGAAGGAGCAGAGAGTTCAACATACTGCAAATGATCAGTCGTGTTCGTACATGTTTTTATCTTTTAAAAAGGGCAAAACTCTGCCTTTCAGAATGTGGCATGGAGGAGTGCCAGCTCATAGTGCCATGAGGGACTTGCCTCAGCTGGACAAGTCCACACATTCAGGAGCCTGAGGAATCTCGAGGGGTTCTTCTTTAATCATGTAGGAGGTCATGTCACACAGTGGTTAAGAAAGAATAAGTGGCCCACTGAATTCAATTTCCTTTTTATATAACTTGATAAAATTTCTTCCAAATTCCAAAAGTACACAATAAACCTGTGCATACTATGGGATATAATACCAAGAATGGCATTTTGATGTCATTACTCTCAACCCAAACATTTTTGCATACGAATACAAAGATATCTAGGAACTTGGGAAGAATGGGCTGCATCAACTCTTTTCAGAACCTGTGACAAGTCATCAGGTTTCTCAGTGTTGTAAGATCTTGTTTGCCTGTGGCAGAAGCATTAATCCCGGAAACAGAGCCCTGTTGAGTGCCCCCAAGGCTGAGTATTCCGTCCCTGTGATGTAATGGAGGTGTTACCCTTCCCAGCTCTCACAAATGCCAGCTCTGGACAGCTGGAGCGAAGAACCACTTGCCTTTTGATATGTTTTGCTATGTCTGACAAAGCAGTCGCTTCTCATAAAGCACTTCCACCATTTTAAAGACATTCTATCTCATTTGGTTTTGTTCTTTGGCACCTCTGTAGTTCATCGCTTCAATTAAATCTTTTAGCACAGAACATCCAGTGTGACCTATAGTCTACCCAGATGCATCAACCCTGTGTAGTTCAGTGTGAAAATGAGAAACTGCTGGTATTTATCTAATATAAGATTAAAAAGCTGGTGGGTGAAAGAAACTGTATCACAATTTAAAATTTTGTAATTTCTTGACTGTAATTTTCATCACGTATACACAGCAGATTGAGTTTCCAAGAAAATGTTACAATGCTACAATGCATAGGCTTCATTTAGCCTTTTTATTGTTCATTTAGCTAATTGATTTGTCGCTTCAATGGAAATCATCTTAATTAGGTTAGATATGCGCAGTATTTTAAGCATTGCTCTCATAAGATTTTTGAGAAGTGCGTTTTAACTTGGCCTGCTCCTGGGCTGTTGATTTCAAAACCTGTGTTTAGCTTTCACAGCCAAGACCTGAACTAGTTACAGAAACTCTGGGCTTCAGTTCCATCTGGATGACAGTAATCCCTGTAGATATCACTACCTTAAACCATGCAAAGCATTTAGACTATTGCTTGGCACCTTATAAATGACAACAAATAAGTCTTCATTATAGACCAGGATCAACAGGAATCACTCATTTTACTGAAAATGTGAGGTGAGTTCAAATAAAAACCATTTTTGCTAACACTGGGAAATGCAAGATGTCTCCATAATTGTTGCCTCTTTGCTTCCAACTCACCTTGTAAATATGATTCATTATTTTGTTCCTGACTCCAACAGTGGACAATGATATTGTTTCCACTCCCTTGGTACCATTGTCATTATAGTCCCCCAACCTGGGTCTCATCAGTCAGTGCCACACATGGCTTTGGCTAGAGAATGGGAATTCCCTCTCATTTTTTGCTCCTCTTATAAGCAGCTATCCAGGTAGTTCTTTTCTTTCACTGAAGCTCTAAATGAACAATTATTGGTTAAATGATAATTGGCCTTCCTTACTAGATGGTGGGAGATGTTTGTATGTTCTGTCCTTTGTCGGCGAGACTGTGACTCAGTTGCTCCGTCTTAGGTTCTTCAGTGAACCTCATCCAGTTTGGTCTGGTCCACCAGGGAGAGTCTATATTCATGTTCTTTCAGCTGTCAATTGTCAATTCTTCATCTATTCAGCAAAACTTACATAGATCTTACAAAGAAAATGAGGGGTGCCAAGATAGTGGCGACCCGCACTGACACATTTTGAATGTGGGAGAAAAGAGCCATAAAAAGCACAGAGTTATTAGACACTGTGCAAAAACCGGAGGGGCTAGACCCTCCGGGAACACTCACAGCTCCCAAGGGACTGTTAAAAGTCCCAGGGCAAGGCTCTCCCTCCATCTCTCTCAGACACGGAAGCCACTAAATCCTGGACTCGGGAACTCCCATTTGGAGAGGCGCCTAGTAAGATCGACCCCTATACACAGCAGGCAGAATCAGAGCCCACATGGCGATCACTCACTAGCCTACTAGGCTCCCCACACTTCAGGAGGACCTTTTAGCTATTTAGGAAACTTTGCGGGCTAGTTGAACTCTTAGCAAGGCAGAAACAGGGCGCATGGCAGGTGGTCCGCAGCCACTCGAGCCAGCAGGAAGCTGGCGGGCAGGGCAGAAGCGCCAAGCCCGCAGCAAAGCAGCCAGGGTGGGAAGCAGGCACAGGCAGGCAGGGCTGAAGCTCCGCACACCCACTGCAGAACAGCCAGGGAGGGAAGCCAGCTCAGGTGGGCAGGGCTGAAGCTCCACGCACCCGCGGCAAAGCAGCCAGGGAGGGAAGCTGGCACAGGCGGGCAGGGCTGAAGCTCTGCACACCCACAATAGAACAAACAGGGAGGGAATCCTGCACATGCAGGCAGGTCTGAGGCTCCACCCTCCTGCGGCAGAACAGCCGGGGCGGGAAGCAGGCACAGGCAGGCGGGGATGAAGCTCCGCGCACCTGCGGAAGAGCAGCCAGGGCAGGAAGCCTGCACAGACAGGCTGGATTGAGGCTTCATGCGCCCGCAGCTGAGGAGCTGGGGAGGGAAGCTGGCACAGATGGGCGGGGCTGAGGGGCCATGCCTGTGGTGGAGGAGCCTAGTGGGAAACCAGAAGCCAGGGGACCATAGTTGTATTCTGGAAAACCCAGACATATTAGGTGTGGAGCCAGGCCCTGTCAGTCTCCGTGACGACAACCAAATCCCACGGAATCGGTGCCTGGGCAAACAGGTCCATACCATCAGAACCATTACAGGCTGATCACTCAGTGTGCAACACAGAGAAGTCTGAATTGGGAGCAGTGAAACAATCCCGGTCCATTACTCACAACCTGGGAATAGGCTGCACCAGCTCACAGTGCTTCAGGCTATTAGAACCACAGTGACCCTGAGATCCCCCTGTAAGCAACGACAGATAGCCAAGCAATTCGACTCCTACACCAAAGCATCCCCTGTGGATCCAAGCCCAGAAAATGACAAAAACAGACAGCTAAACACATCCATATGGCCAAAGGTCCAAGAAAAAATAGAAATCAAGGAAATATGACTCCAACAACGCACAATTATCCTAGCTCATCCAATTCGGATGATCTCACACCAGCAGAAACACATGAAAACGATGACAATTCTGCATTATGGAAAGTGATAGAGTCCCTTCAAGAAGAACTTAAATCTATGAAGGAATTCAAAGAAGCCACAATTTTACAAGTCAAAACAATGAACAACACCATTAAAGAGCTCAAAGCCAAGGTGACCCAGCTTGAACAGGAAAAGGACAAAGCAATGAAAGATTTCCAGACAAAAACGAGCAAACTGGAGAAGGAAATGTACAGAGCGAACAATACCATACAAGACATGAAAATAGAAATAGAAACAATATTGATAATACAGTCAGAGTTAAAAGAGGAAGTGGAGAATCAAGGAAAGAGAACAGGAACTACGGATGTGAGTATGAAAAATAGGATGCAAGAGATGGAAGACAGGATCTCAGGCATGGAAGATTCGATGGAAGAAATCAGTACAACATCAAAAGAAAATGAGAAGGCTAAAAAATCTCTCACCCACAACATCCAAGAAATCAAGGACTCAATGAAAATACGGAACCTAGGAATTATAGGCATAGAGGAAAGAGAAGACTCCCGACTCCAAGGTCCAGGAAATATCTTCAACAAAATCATAGAAGAAAACTTCCCAAACCTGAAAAAAGAGATGCCAATAAAAATCCAAGAGGTTTACAGAACACCAAACAGATTAGATCAGAAAAGAAACTCCTCTTGCCACATAATAATTGAAACACCAAATGTTCAGAACAAAGAAAGAATATTAAAAGCTGTAAGAGAAAAAGGTCAAGTCACATACAATGGCAGACCCATCAGAATTACACCTGACTTCTCCTCAGAAACTTTAAAAGCTAGAAGGGCCTGGACAGATATCCTACAAGTCCTGAGAGAACATAGGTGCCCAGCCAGACTACTATACCCAGCAAAACTCTCTATCAACATTGATGGAGAAAACAAGATATTCCATGACAAAATCAAATTTAAACAATATCTACCCACAAACCCAGCCCTACAGAAAATCCTAGAAGGAAAACTCCAACCCAGAGAAGAAAAATTCACCCAAGAAAACAAAGGGAATAGAAACCCCTCAGCAACTAAACCAAAAGAGGCACAGGAACATCACCTATACCAAACTAATGGGAAATAACAACCCAGGTCACTAATATCCATCAACATCAATGGACTCAACTCCCCAATAAAAAGACACAAGTTTACAGAGTGGATCCGCGAGCAGGATCCGTCCTTTTGCTGCATACAAGAAACACATCTCACTACCAAAGATAGACACTACCTCAGAGTAAAGGGCTGGGAAAAGGTTTTCCAAGCAAATGGACGCAGGAAGCAAGCTGGAGTAGCCATCTTAATATCAAACAAAACAGACTTCCAACTGAAGTTAATGAAAAACGACAAAGAAGGGCATTATATACTCATTAGAGGGAATATCATCAAGAGGAAATCTCAATACTGAACATCTATGCCCCAAATACAAAGGCACCTACATTTGTAAAAGAAACACTTCTAAAACTTAAATCGCACTTCGATCACAACACATTAGTAGTGGGAGACTTCAACACCCCACTCACAACAATGGACAGATCAACAAGACTGAGGCCAAACAGAAATATTGAGTCTAACAGAGATCATGAAACAAATGGACCTAACAGATCTCTACAGAACGTTTCACCCAAACACAAAGGAATAAACCTTTTTCTCAGCACCTCACGGAACCTTCTCCAAAATCGACCACAGTCGGACACAAAGATAGTCTCAATAGATACAAGAAAATTGAAATAACACCTAGTATCTTATCAGACCACCACGGAATAAAGCTGGTCTTCAACAGCAAAAGAATCAACAGAAAGCCCACACACACATGGAAATTGAACAGCTCCTTACTGGATGACCACTGGGTCAGGGAAGAAATAAAGAAGGAAATAAAAGACTTCTTAAAATCCAACGACAATGAAGGCACAACATACCCAAACCTATGGGATACAATGAAAGCTGTGCTATGAGGAAATTTCATAGCACTAAGTGCTTTCAAAAAGAAAATTGTGACAGCTCATATCAGTGAATTAACAGCTAAGCTGGGTGAATTGGAAAAAAAAGAAACAAACACTCCTAAGAGGAGCAGAAGGCAGGAAATCATCAAACTTAGGGCTGAAATCAACAACTTAGAATCAAAAAGAACTATACAAAGAATCAATGAAACCAAGAGTTGGTTCCTTGAGAACATCAACAAAATAGACAGACTCCTAGCCAAATTAACTAAAAGGCAAAGGGAAAGAACTCAAATCAACAAAATCAGAACTGAAAAGGGAGAAATAACAACAGACATTGAGGAGATCCAGAAAATATTTGGGTTCTACTTTAAAAATCTATATTCCACCAAATTTGAAAACCTAAGCGAAATGGACAATTTCCTCAAGAGATTCCACCTACCAAAACTAAATCAAAATCAGATTAACAGCTTAATCAGCCCAATGACCCCTAAGGAAATAGAAACAGTCATTAATAATCTCCCAACCAAGAAAAGCCCAGGGCCAGATGGCTTTAGAACGGAATTCTACAGGACCTTCAAAGAGGAACTAACACCATTACTCTTCAAACTCTTCCACCACATAGAAGCAGAAAGAACACTGCCAAACTTATTCTATGAGGCCACTGTCATTCTGATTCCTAAACCACACAAAGACCCAACAAAGAAAGAGAACTTCAGAACAATCTCCCTCATGAACATAGATGCAAAGATACTTAATAAAATACTAGCAAACCGAATTCAAGAACACATCAAAAGTATCATACATCATGATCAAGTAGGCTTCATCCCAGGAATACAGGGATAGTTCAATATACGAAAGTTTATCAAGTAATTCACCATTAAAACAAGATGAAAGAAAAAAACCACATGATAATCTCGCTAGATGCAGAAAAAGCATTTGACAAAATCCAACACCCCTTCATGCTAAAAGTTCTGGAGAGAATGGGCATACAAGGACCATACCTAGAAATAATAAAGGCAATATATAGCAAGCCAGTGGCCAACATCAAATTAAATGGAGAGAAGCTTGAAGCATTTCCTCTAAACTCAGGGACAAGACAAAGATGTCCACTCTCACCATATCTCTTCAATATAGTACTTGAAGTCCTTGCTAGAGCAATAAGACAACTAAAGGAAATCAAGGGGATAAATATTGGAAACGAAGAAGTCAAATTATCCCTATTTGCAGATGATATGTTAGTATACATAAGCGACCCCAAAAACTCCACCAAAGAACTCTTACAGCTAATAAACAACTTCAGCAAGGTGGCTGGATACAAAATTAACTCAAAAAAATCAGAAGCCCTTCTTTATACAACAAGCAAATGTACCAAGAAAGAAATAAGGGAAACAACCCCTTTCACAATAGCCACAAACCATATAAAATACCTGGGGGTAACTCTAACCAAGCAAGTAAAGGACCTATACAACAAGAACTTCAAGCCCTTGAAGAAAGAAATGGAAGAGGCCTTTAGAAGATGGAAAGATCTCCCATGCTCATGGATAGGTAGGATCAACATAATAAAAATGGCTATCCTATCAAAAGCAATGTATAGATTCAATGCAATTCCTATCAAAATACCAACACAATTCTTTATAGACCTGGAAAGAGTTATTCTCAACTTCATATGGAACAACAAAAATCCCAGAATAGCTAAATCAATCCTGCACAATAAAAAAGCATCTGAAGGTATCACCATCTCAGATTTTAAGCTGTACTGCAGAGCAACGGTAATAAAAACAGCATGGTACTGGTATAGAAACAGACCAGTGGATCAATGGAATCGAATTGAAGACCCAAACATGGACCCACACACCTATGGCCAACTAATCTTTGACAAAGAAGCCAAAACGGCACAATGGAAGAAGGACAGCATCTTCAACAAATGGTGCTGGTCCAACTGGATGTCCACTTGCAAAAGAATGAAATTATACCCATACCTATCACCTTGTACAAAACTTAAATCCAGTTGGATCAAAGACCTTAACATAAGGCCGGTCACACTAAATATACTAGAAGAAAAAGTAGAAGAAACCCTCAAACTCATTGACACAGGTGACAACTTCCTGAACAGAACACCAACAGCTCAGGACCTGAGATCAACAATCAATAAATGGGACCTCATGAAACTGAAAAGCTTTTGTAACTCAAAAGACACTGTCATTCAAACAAAACGGCAACCAACAGACTGGGAGAAAATCTTCACCAACCCCACATCTGATAGAGGGCTATTATCTAAAATCTACAAAGAACTCAAGAAACTAAATGCCAAGAAACAAAATAATCCAATCAAAAAATGGGAGATGGAGCTAAATAGAGAATTCACAAAGGAGGAATCCCTAATGGCCGAGAGACACCTCAAGAAATGCTCAACATCCTTAATCATCAGAGAAATGCAACTCAAGACAACTCTGAGATTCCACCTCACACCTGTCAGAATGGCTAAGATAAAGAGCTCAAATGACAGCACATGCTGGCGAGGATGTGGAGAAAGGGGAACCCTACTCCATTGCTGGTGGGAGTGCAGGCTTGTGCAACCACAATGGTGGTCAGTCTGGCGATATCTTAGAAATCTTGGAATAACTTTGCCTCAGGACCCAGCCATACCATTTCTGGGTATACACCCAAAGGACTCCTCACGGAGTCACAGGAAAGTCTCCTCATCTATGTTCATAGCAGCCTTATTTGTAATAGCTAGAAATTGGAAACAACCCAGATGTCCTTCAACTAAAGAATGGATTAAAAAACTGTGGTACATCTATACAATGGAATATTACTCAGCTATCAGAAACAATGAAATCATGCAATTTGCAACCAAATGGATGGAACTACAGAAGCTCATCCTGAGTGAGCTAACCCAGACTCAGAAGTATGCACATGGCCTCTATTCACTTATAGTAGGATTTTAGCTATATCGTACAGGATATCTGTACTACAACCAACACACCAAAAGGAACATGGACATAGACTTTTTTTTTCTTTTTCCTCTCTGTTTTTGTTGTTTTTCTTTGTTTTTGTGGGTTTGTTGGTCCTTTTTTTAGTTTTCCCCCCGTAGCAAGGAGACACCTTTCACTGGCGGTACTGCCTTGTAGGCCCCCGGTGTATGAAGAGGCTCTTGGCCCTCATATGACTCCAAAGCTGTGGTGAGGGACTGTTATGCAGGGACACTCCACCCCAGAGGAACAAGACGGAAGGGTTAGGGGGTAGAGGATGGGATGGTGGGGCTGGGAAGCGGGAAAAGAGGACAATATGATACGGATGTAACCTGAAGCAACAAACAAATAAATTTATTAATTAAAAAAAAATCAGGTAACAATGTTAAAACATGGTCAATAAATTAAAGGTTACAGCCATTCAACCTGGTTTTATAAACCCCAAGAGTCGGAAAAACTTAGAGCTAAGGTAAAATACATGAAAAATGTGGCGTTAACCCATACCTTTAACTTCAGCAGAGACGGGAGGAGCACTATAGAGTTAGTGGTCTTATAAATTCTAGAGTTACACGGAACAGGGTGGTGAGGGTGCACACCCTTAATCCCATCATTCAAGAAGAGTACACCCTTAATCCTAACACACTAGAGACAGAAACAGGCAGATCTCAGAGCTCAAGGTCAGCCTGATACAAACAAACTCTAAATAAAGAAAAACTTCGATCCAGGAGTGGTGGAACACATCTTTAATCCCTTCAGATGGGAACCACAGGTCTTTGATCCCAATAATTAGAATGCAGAGACACACACATAGGATTTGGAAGGACCTAAATTTAAAAGCTACTTACAAAAGTCCTACTCAATACAAACAAATTGTCCTTTGAGATCTCAAAATATATACACTAAAGCTGGTTTAGCTCCAAAATAACAAAATAAATTCTTCTTTAACCCAGATTGAAAGATAATACTTTATATATTGTCAAAAAACCAAATTTGCTTCAGGAGAAATATTACCTACCCCCCCCCCCAAAAAAAAAGAGGGTAATTGTCCCAGAGTTAGGATTAGGGCAGGGATCTGTTCTTATCTTTCCAGGAGATACAAAGCATCCGAGGAACCCAGGGACAACTGGACAACGGAAACCTCAGCAGAAAACAGAATCAGACACCAAAGAAGACGAGTGACCCAGATGATCCAGCCTTACAGACTCCCTCAATAGCTGTTTCCATCAAAAGTCTACAACCACAACAACTCAAAATCGCTAACACTGTTCAGCTCTACACACTGCCCCAGCCAGAACTTCAGTAAAGCCTGGAAGATCAGCTTCGGCCTACAAACTCCTTAGGACATCTAAACAGCTGAGCACAGAAGGACTGAACATAAAAGGATTGTACTAACATTTTTAACCATTTTTCCATTCTGGTTCTGGCCCCAAACAGGTTTACTACAACCCAAATCAGCAGGAAGTCATTTTAAGAGAGTGACGTCCCATGCCCAGAGGGTGGGGAGGGTGTTTCTCCGCCCCCCCCTTTTGGTTATTTGAAGGATAACTGAAAACTCTGTTATTTAGGGGAAGAGATTACAAGCTGTTAAATGGTCTTATTAAATGTGTTTTGGAGGTTAGACCCAAGGACTTCTTTCTTTTCCTTTTCTGTATCCTTCTTTCTCTCCTATGTAGGAGTGCACGGACTTGAGAAAAATGAGACATAGACATAGTATGGGAAGGACCAAGAAGAAGGGACAGATTATTGAATATGCCCTTATACCTTTGTATATTGATACAAAATTGGTACTATATTTGGCTAAAGTGGTATTGACCATTGTTTATTGTGCAAAATTAAGATTGTATTGGACTACATCAGTATTGATCTTTGTATATTGATACAAAATTAAGATTATTTTTGGCCCCAATGGTATTGACCCTGGTATATTGATGTAATATTAAGATTGTATTGGGCTACATAGGCATTGATCTTTGTATATTGATACAAAATTAAGAGTATATTTAGTCACATTTGAATAGATCTTTGTATATTGATACAAAATTATAGGTAACGCTTCCTAATGGTATTGTACCTAGAGATACTTAAAATGAAATATGAAGCTCTGGCCTCTTGATACCAACCATCTTAAACTGTTTAGGATAGTTAAGATAAACAAACTCCTAGTCATGTAAGCATGTCACTTTGTTAGCTACTATGACAGTCTATCACAGATATTCTCTAAGCTACTCAGAAATCATGTTGTTAAGAGACAAGCAACATTTGCTTATCTAAATACAAGAGATAGATAGGGCATCTTCAAAAACCCCAAGAGATCTGCAGAACATGACATTCAAAGATGTTGTCTTAAATTAAGATTTTTTTTGATATTGAGACGTATCAGCTTCTGACAGCACTCCCTATTCTACTCCAAGTAGAAGATAAGCATCGAAGAATCTCCAGTGTGAGATGGTTGAATTAGTGGCAAGCCTATCTCTTGGCATGAAAAAACTCCTTGCTTCAACTGCAGACAGACTGCTGTCCAAAAAGGACAAAACTTGGTAGCAGGGAAGTTGACAGCCTAGCTCTGCCAAGACAGGGTAGGTAAGTCCTTCATAATCCCTGCTCTACAATAAATGTCTGTCAGAGAAACAGGACCAAAAGGCTGAAGACTGATGCTGGAATGTATGGAGAGAAAATGGGAACTGTCCAGGCAGTCACTGGTATGTCATTTCTTAGTTTTGGAAGCTTCAGGCCCTGCATTTCCTATAAAATCAGATATGTTTATACCTCTCAGGTCTCTAAGGTGGTTGAAGAATAGACAGCTAGAGTCTCATAGTTAAATTTTGAGTTGTTTAGGAATCAAGAGGGCGTTCTAGATCTAAGAAGATGTTTTTAATGGTGATGCAATTTAGTATGAAAGCTGAGTCAGTTTAGAACTTTAAACTCATGGAGATGGTTAGATGGTAGAATGTTAAAATCAGGTACCAAATGCATATGGACTGGATATTGGGAATGTACGCTAAGCCATATAACCCTCAGGGGCCAAATATGTATGAACTAGACATTGGGAATGTATACTGGGCCCTTTAACTCTCATAAATGTGGCATATTTATTTCTGTTGTTTTGTATAGTATTTACTGTTATAAGAGAAGGAACCATTCGTTGGACTGAAAGGGGAAGCTGTGGGGGGGAAGAGGGTGGAAGGGTGGGACAGGAAGGGGGAATAGGGAAGGGATTGTGACTGAGATGTAACTTGAAGAAATAAAAAAATAAAGTATTAAAAAAAAAGAAAAAACTATTAAGCTCGAAATAAGAAAAAAAAAAAAACAAAGAAAATGAGACTCGAGGCTTCAGTGTGTCTTTTCTTTGCCTCACACCATGGCTCTGCAAGGACTCCATGATGTGGGCAACAAGCAGCATTTGTTTGATCTCTTTCTGTCTGAAAATTGCTTGAGCCTGAAGAATCAACTCTCATCTGCAAAGAAACTCCAGAGTGTTAATAACACAGTAAACCGACACAGAACAATGGGAATGGGAATATAATATGCCACAAAATTTCTTTCAGTCACAGAAGATCTTATTAGACGGAATGCTGAGCACAATGACTGTGTAATTTTTTCCCTGGAGGAACTTTCCTTGCATCAGCAAGAAATAGAAAGACTAGAACATATTGACAAATGGTGCCGGGATTTAAAAATTCTCTATCTTCAAAATAACCTCATTGGAAAAATTGGTAAGCCTCATTCGTTTGTTCTCATGACTTTTTAACATGGGAATGGGAGAACTTTGGAAAACAACTGAACAAGGGAAAAAGACACAGCCACCTCTCAGTAGCTGTTCACAAAATATTCCCCAGGCCTTCCTGGGTGTAGTTGGCCATGTTACCCAGAGGGATGCTGTTATGGAATTGGAAGTGAAGTTAAGTGTGAGGTGCACATGGTCTCCCATCAGCTTTCAAAGTGGGAGGATATGACTCATGTACTTTCCATGGCTATATATCTCTCTGAAAAACCGGAAAGGTCATGATAGAGTTTAAAAGTCCTTGTTGGATATGTATATCAATAACTTTTTTTTTATTTAAAAAGTCACAGATGCCAAAACTTGTAAACAACCAAGATATCCTTCAATTAGTCAACTATGCTACATCCTTAAAATAAAGTATTATTCATGGCTTCAAAGAAATGGCTACTGAGCCATGAAAACACACAGAAGAAGTTTAAATGTAGATAACTAAGTGAAAACAACCAATGTGAAAAAGCTCAGCCTACATGAGTCCAGCTATGACATTCTGGGAAAGGGAGAATTATAGAAACTGGATACATACTTGTTTAACAAGATATACCGAGTGTATAATAACCAAGAACAGTGACCCCTTTAACAAACCTCTCATCTTCAAAAATGTTTACATTATGATTCATAAAGGTAGTTATTATGAAGTAGCAAAAAAATAATTTTATTGTTGGAAGTCAGCATGAGGAACGGTATTAAGGTGTCACAGGATTAGGAAGGTTGAGAACCACTGACCAAGAGTAAATGTATGGGTAAAAATATGTCAAAATAGGCTTATCGGTTTTGATGAGTCTACCAATTTGGGATAGGATATTAATAGCATTGGGGGCAGCAATGTGGTTGTGCAGGGAAAAAATGGGTTGCATGAGAGTTGTAATTTCTGCTCTGTTTTTCTATGTACGTAAATCTGCTCTGAAAAGTAACTATATATTTTTAAAAGTCTTTGTCAGATTACCACAGACTATGTTAATCAGTTATGTCACATTGTTGAGTACAAGGTATTGTGATTAGTTTGGTGTGTTAAGGTGATTTTAGTTTGGAATGGAATTAGCAGGTAAGTGCAGAAGTTGGTGAAAAAAAACCCCAAAATGTTAGTATTGTAACTGTTATGTTAATTAATTTTCTATTACTGTGAAGAGACACCATGAACAAGGGAACTTGTAGAAGAAAGAGTTCATTGGGGGCTTGCTTACAGTTTCAGAGGGTTTATCACCATCACGGTGATGTCAGAGCAGCAAACAGGCAGGCATCGTGCCAGCACAGTAGTTGAGAGCTTACATGTTGAGACAATAACTACAAGGCAGAGAGACACACTGACAAAGGTATGGGCTTTTGAAGTCTCAACGTCTATTCCCAATGACACAACTCCTCCAACAATGCCACACCTCTTTATTCTTCCCACCTTCCCAAACAGTTCCACCAACTGGGGACCAAACATTCAAACATATGAGCCTATAGGGGCCTTTTTTTTTTTTTTGAAACAGGGTTTCTCTATGTAATATCCTTGGCTGTCCTGGACTCACTTTATAGGCCAGGCTGGCCTTGAACTCACAGAGACCCATCTGCCTCTGCTCCTTGAGTGCTGGGATTAAATGCATGCACCATCACGTCCGGCCCTATGGGGGCCATTCTTATTCAAACCACTACACGAATAAAGCTTTCTGCAGAATGTACCACAGACTATTAAGTAGATAGACTTGCTAATACTATCCTCAGAATAAACCTTTCAGTTACAGGTCAAGCTAAGCAGCCACAGGTTTCTGCTGTCCAAGTAGGCCCATGCTTTATGGCAGGAGGGAGCTAGATCATATGTTCACTGTCAGGGGCATCTTGGAAGGAAGGAAGGAAGGAAGGAAGGAAGGAAGGAAGGAAGGAAGGAAGGAAGGAAGGAAGG
>CAJQZJ010004888.1:14790052-14823337 GCA_907164525.1 Lophiomys imhausi | reverse complement strand
AGGAAGGAAGGAAGGAAGGAAGGAAGGAAGGAAGGAAGGAAGGAAGGGAGAGAGAGATTGAGCATTCCCAGTTTCTTCTCCAAGTTTGCCCACTGGATAAATTGATCTTTTCCTGTCCTCTGTATTCCTCTTTCCCCTAACAATGAATTAAGGGGCAGATGAAGAGTGATCTACAGAGCCACTTAATGGGAACCTGCCATAATGGAACCACTGGAGAGCCACTTCTTGTTAAAGCAAATCCACCTTAATGGTAAAAGCATGCATGGGCATCAGGTAGAGTTGCCTGAGAATCCTTCCTCTGTCTTCTATTTGTGAGCTGTATGAAAATAACCAAGCTAGTTAAGCTGACCAAAACTGAGTTGCATTATTTATAAACCAGTGCTGATGCCACCTATCATAATGAGGGGTGCAGGATGGCATGGGAAGGTGTGAGGATTATTGTGCTCACAGTAAGATAAGCATTTAGTGGGTGAATGCTGTCAAGCTACTGATGTTATTATTTAGCCTAGGCTATTCTGGTTAGGCAAAGCCAGAGGCAGGAGGGAGAAGCGAATAGAATTGGAGGAATAGATTGAGTGAGTTGAGATAGGGAAAGAGCCACCGCTGGAGTCCAGGAGTCAGCTTTGAGGTTACAGTCAACTTTTCAGGGACATGCAGTGGTTCTCAGCAGGGAGCACTTTGCCATGGCTGGAGACATGTTTTTTTATGATAGATATAAGTGTGTGTGTGTGTGTGTGTGTGTGTGTGTGTGTGTGTGTGTGTGTCTTGAAGGTGCATGCTACTGGCCCTACTTGGCAGAAGCTGTGGGACAAGAATCATCCAGCTCAAAATGCTAACTTTACTGAGGCTGTGAAACCCTGATAGCATGGTTGCCCCTAATTCTATGGGCAATTGAAAATTGGCTCAAGGATTATAAAAAGCCCAGATTTGCATCATTTTGGAAGATTTAGTAAAACTATATATTTCTTCAGATAAATATTCTTGGCGTCTTTTGCTTTACCAGGAACTGGAAATTCTGGCACAATGTTCAATTAAAAAGGCAGTTGGAGGAAACCACCAGCTTGCATTCATGGCTGCTTTGCAGAATGATGCTAATTGTACAGATCTCAAAGAGTTCCCGAAATTTTAATCTCCACAGCTGGGTCCATCACAATTACTAATTAGTAGCATAGTATTTCAGGCCTTTTCAGGGCTTTGAGAAAGCTTAAATTTTGCTTTGGAAGTATTCTTAAATTAAACAGTCTTTAAAATTCTAATAATGGGATTTTTCAATGCTGCTCCACCCATGGGTATTCAGGCATGTGGTTAGCAAGTGAAAGTACTTTTCTAGGATCCACACATGCTGTCCTACCATTGAGGTGGAAGTTTGCAAAGCAACTGTCTTTTCCTAGAGCTCCCTGGCTCACTGGGTGGGACAGATGGGCTGTGGGAGGAAGGCTCTGCTCAGCCATGAAGCAAGTGTGAGCTAAGGACCATCTGGGGTCCCACCAGAGAGCAGAACCGGGGCGGGGGGCAGGTAGCCACCAGTGATCTGTTCTCCCAACAGCTCCCCTGTGGGCCTTATAAAGATGGGGAAGGGGTTGGCACACCAGCTTCTTTCACCTGAATGGTGAAAGTGGTCTGTGGGCCTGCTCCTCCTAGCATTTGGGAACAAGGGCAGCTGGTACATTGTTTGGACTTTAGCTCTCAAACCCCTTCAGGCTGCTAGAGAAGGCATATATAGTTTTACTTGTAGAATCTTTGTCTTTCTCCTGGACAGTTTGCCCCCTGTCTCTTGAAGAGCTAACTGAGGAAATTCTTCTTGTACAACTCTTGTGTTGATTTCTACTAGGTGGGGAGAAGAGTTCTTTGCAAGCCAGGTAGCCCACCATGGGATGACAATTTTAACAGGAATGACTGAATATTTTTGTTCAGGCTGTAAATGAGACACTCAGCCTTTCTGATTGCCGGCACACAGAACCTCCAAATCCGTTGATGATGGAGAGCTCAGATGTTGCTAGAGACCCTTTTGTAAGCATTAGTACATCTAGAGTAATTTTATCCCTGAGAGAAGTTTGATTCATCTTCAGATTCTCATTTTAAAAATAACCCAGAGGGGACAATAATACCACCTGAAGATCAACAGAACCAATCAACTTAAACCCGTAGAGGCTTACAGATACTGAAACACCAACCAAACACAGAAAAACAAAAGGCACATATAGACTAGATGTAGTCCTCTCTATACATATATAGATGTTAGGCAACTTGGTCTTCATACATATCCCTTAGCAAGTGGTGGGGTGGTCTCTGCCATGGACTCTGCTGCTTGTTAGTGGAACCCCTTACTCTAACTGTGCTGCCATGTCAGGCCCCAGAGCAAGGGGACGCTCTTAGCCCTCATGTGACTGATGAACTGAGGGGGCTGATATGTGAGGCCCCCTTACCTGTGGAGAAGGAGAGGAGAGAGAGGGAGAAGAGGGTGGGAGGGTTCCAGGAGGGGAGGAGGGAGGGGGCTGTGATCGAGATTTAACTTGAATAAATAAAAATGTTTTAAAAAGAATGGACTTGAGGCACTGAGAGCTAAATGTTGTTCTCAGATAAATGCGAATATATATATATATATATTCTTAGTATATATATATATATAGTACATATATATATATATATATATATATATATATATATATATACTAAGTTGAGATGAACTCTGAATAATGCTCAGTGTGATGATAGTAAGTCATGCTTGCCATTCATAATATCTCTGATGACCTGGGAGAGCAGCATTACCTAATTGAGACAGGGTTGCCATCTTTCTTTGTGTCTTAAACAATTGTTCATTTAAGAGAAAGTGTAATAATTTAGTGTATGTTCTGGAATCAAATTCTTTTGGCTCTACTATTTAATCTTGGTCATGTGCATTAATTATATATTAGCATAAGAATATATATTACATAAATGTAATTAAATAACTTTAAAGCTGTGATATAACTGTAATACCTCGAATATGATATGGCAGCTACAAAACAGTTAGCTGTGTCTTATTATCAGCTCTTTTAGAGATACTTCCTTCTACAGTAGTTCCTTGACTAGCTCATACTTGTTTTCTCTGACTGGCCTTTCAGATTTATCTGAAAAGATAATCTCATGTCAGGTTAATTTTGGCTTTAAGTAAAGGAAAGTATGTTTCTCACATGGCTTACCAGTAAGGAAAACTATTATTCTGTCCAGTGATAGGTCAAGATAAAATAGACTCCAGGGGCAGTGGATCCCTTTTCTCCACTCCACCACCACAAAGTAGACTACATTTACAGCTGGTTCCTTCATGACCAAGCTTGATTACTAAGGGGAATAAGAGTTCTAGCCTTGGTACCATCTTGTAGTAAAAGAGATAGATAATCCCAAAGCAGAGAGCACTGAGTTTTGGCCTAACTGACTCTGAATACTTGTGGTGTGTGTCCTTTTCTTTAGCACATGGCTGCCAGGAAATGCTGTGCACTGGTTGGCTTAACCCTAAGTTCTGCTGACATCAAACCTGAGCAGGAGATACTGAGTGCTGTGCATGGGACAGTTTGCCTAAACATGCCCCAGTAGAGTAGAGATGAGTGGAGACATGAGCAAACACTGGTACTCCTAAGAAGGAAGGAAACAAGGGAGGAAAGCTTTTCAGGCAACCTAGTGTCTGTTGTATAGGTGTGCTGGTCAGTGTTATGACAACTTAACACAAGCTACAGTCATTTGGGAAGAGGGAGCCCCAACTGAGAAAATCTCCCCATCAGATTGGCTGTGTGCAAAACTGGGGTGCATGTTCTCCATTGATGACTGATGTGGGAGGGTCTAGATCACCTTGGGTGTCGCCACCCCTGAGCTGATGGTCCTGGATCCTATAAGCTATCAAGCTAAGTAATCCTCAGCAAAGAGCTCAGTAAGCAGCACTCCCCAAGGCTGCTGCTTCAGCTCCTGCCTTCAGTTTCATGCCTTGAGAGTTTCTTCTGCCCTGATTTTCTTCAGTGTGGGATTGCTATCTGAAAGTGTTAGAAGATACAAACCCTTTCCTTCCCAAGTTGCTTTTGGTCATGGTGATTTATCACAGTATTAGAAACCTTCACTAAGACAGGAAAGGTCTGAGAAGCCACTAGTCACACATAACCCTTTGCTTTTCTGTATCATTTTCATGACAGATTATGAAAGAGTCTTCTCTCTTGAAGGTTAATTAATTACATTATTTGTGTTTCAGAAAATGTTAGCAAACTCAAGAAACTTGAATATTTGAATTTAGCATTAAACAACATTGAAAGAATTGAAAATTTGGAAGGTAAGACTTTTCCTGTTTTTTTTATGAAGTAAATAAATCTTCAAGGTAGCTTTATGAAGTATTGTAGATACAAAAAGTCTACTTTAAAATAATGTATAGGTGTGCTGGCTAGTTTTTTGTCAGCTTGTTCATCTTAGTTCTTCTAAAAATTCAAACAGTAAAGTGATCAGTAAAATCAAAGCCAAAAATATGTTTTACCCCTTCCTAGCTTGATCTCCTTACCAGAGGTAGCGACTGTTGGAATATGTGAAACATTTCTCTTTTGTTTTGCTTTCTACCAATCAGATCATATTGTACATATTATTCTTAATGTTTTTGACGCGTGTGTGTGTGTGTGTGTGTGTGTGTGTGTGTGTGAGAGAGAGAGAGACAGAGAGAGAGAGACAGAGAGAGGAGAGAGAGAGTCTATGTATGTCAAAGAACAACTTGTAGGCACCTGTTCTCTCATTCCACATTATGGGTTTGGGGGAATCTAAGTCAGATTTGACAGCAGGTGCTGACCTCTCTCGCTGGTCCTTATGAGTAGTATTGTGAAGATTAATTTCTTCCTGGGAATTACCTCAGGGTCTTGATATTCAAGTACAAGGACTGGAGGCTGTGTAGTGCTGTAAATACAGAGGGGTTAGCCAAGCACTTTCTGCAGATGGACATTCAGGGATTCCAGGGCTTAGCTAAAATAAGCTGACAACAGGGAGCCCTTCTTCAGCCACTCTATGTGCACGTTTCTTTCTCCCCTCCCCCACAAAAGGTTTTATTTAGACTTGAAATTCCTTAGGCTTAAATATGCAGATTTTGGAGTATAGTGCCAAGTTTTTTTTTTCTTCTGAAAGATTGTATCAACTGTCTTTGCATCTGCTGGTTCATGAGTGTCACTTCTGTTAGGCTTCACGAATGCCACCGCACACTGGAATACACTTGGGGACACTGCAGAGCTTGTCAGTTTTTTGATTTCAGCTCCTTTATTAGTATTGATCTTGGCTATGCTTATGGAATGGTGGTATTTCTTCTCAGGTGAATTCTAAGATGCTTCCTACCTTTTCTCCAGTTTTTCAATTGATTTGCCATTTTGGAAAGTATATTCTTATATGCCATTGCTATGTGGTAGAGATATTTTCCTTTGATATATACTTTTTCATGTATTTAAGTTATGATACTGGTATGCAGAAGTCTTATACTCCAGTGTACTAAACTATCAATCTCTTCCTTTGTAGCTTCTGAATATGGTTTATTTTGTGTTAAGTTCTACTTTTGATGTCTCAATCTCTCACTCTAATCCTTCTCAGATTTACCATGAAAAGCAAATCAAAAGATACATCTCTCAAATGCATCATTTTTGAAATAGTTGGACCACTCTTTAAAATTGAAATGTAGATTGCATACCATAAAATTCACCACTGTGAATGCACAACTCGGCAATTTTTGGTACACTTCTACATTGTAGAACATTTTCATCATGAGAAAAGGACCCTCACCTCATTTTCTACTTACAGCACATGTGCTCCACCTTACCCACTAACCAACAGCTCAAGAACACGCCTTTGTCCATATTTCTGAACATAATACAAGTGAAGTGGCCCCAAGCGTGGTCCTGTGTGTCTGACTTCTTTCTTTAAGGCACGCTGTTTCCCAGTTTCTTCCATGTTGCAGCATATTTCAATACATAATTTTCTTTTATGAGTAAATAATACTCCACAGCATAGAGACACCATATTTTGTGTTCATTGTTCATCGGCTGATGGGCATTTGGAATGCTTCTCCTTTTTAGGTATTAATTTTTTTTTTTGCCGATGCCTCAATGGGTAAGGAACTTTCCATCAAACAGGAGGACCCAAGTTTGGATCTCTAGCACCCACTATATGTTTTTGAAGTATTTTTTAGTTGTGTCTGGGAATTAAAATTAGTGTCTTATTTTGTGACAGTATAGATCCAATTAATGTTAAGTTAATTTCAGTAATAGACAAAACTTTGCTTTTGTGTTCCTGTTGCTATCTTTTACTTTTCTTGTAGTCACCCCAAACCATGTCTTTATGTATTACTTACCCATCAAAACAGATTTATAATTACTGATTTTATAGTCATTTAAAAATAAGCTAGGAGGAAAAAGTACAAACAAAATAAGTTTATATTGCCTTTTACATTTACTTATGTAGTCACTTTTATAGAGAATCCTTCTTTTCTTTTTTAAATATTTGAATTTGAAGATTTAATACCGATGGTAGAGAACAGGTTTTAAAGAATCAAATCACTATCATGAACGCACGTGTCTTTAATGAATTCAACTCTTGGCTGGATCATCTTCAGCTGGACTGGCAGCATCACTGTAGATCTGTTTTGTACCTCTGAACATCTGTGTCTTAAGGATGTCGTTGACTTTGACCTCACAAATCCCAAGCACAGACATTAGGGTCCTTATTTCCCTGATAGGTGTTGGTGGGCAGGGAATTCTTCAGTGTGGATCTTTTCACTTTCCATAACACCCCTGCTCCCCTGCTGCTCCACACTGTTGGTCCACACTGCTGGCACGCATTCCTGGTAGACAGTGCTGGCCCCCACTGCTGGTCCACACTGCCTGGTTTTCCCTTCCCAATTGCCAACACTGTTAAGGTAATTGCATAATGGGGATGAGTTTCTTGAATGTCACATGCCATCATCTTCCCAGGTAAAGCCCCCAGAGTCGAGTGTCTCGGCAAGTATGAGTCATGAAGTTCTCTCAGCCTTTTGCCTGTGGCTCCTCCAGAATGTGGAAAGGCAACATCTTGATCAGATGTGATTCCATCTAGTTTCCTGCTTTTAGCTGTCATTGCCTCCAACTGATTTCAATCCAGTCTTCAGATGCAGTAGATTTGATTCCTCTGCCTTCACCAGCTCTCCTCAATGGCACTTTGGGGGCAAGATTGGAATAGTTTTTACATGATGACATGTCCGTGTGAAAGGCATCCTGGGCCAGAGCACCGAACAGCCACCCAGTGGCTTGTAGCCCTGGAATTTACCACTGTGACTGCAAAAGCCCCACACACAACAGCTGACAGGCTGGTCCTGATATTGTCATATGAATTTGAGCTATTGTCCAGTGTCTTAATTTCAACCCAAAAGATGCCGTTTAATGTTTTTTTTTTTTTTTTTCCTGTATGGTAGATCTTCTGTTGACAAAAATTTCTGTTTTTGTTTACTTGTAAAAAAATATTTTGAAGGATAGTTTCCTAGATAAAGAATTTTTTTGACATATTTCCTTTCTTCCTGGTTCCTTTTTCTTTGTTCCTCCTATCTTAATTTCTGGTTATCCCTTCTTCCTCTGTCTTTCTTTCTCATAACCCCTATATCTATTAATGGGATATGGTTATACACGGCTGACCTTCCATGCTTCTTAAGCTGCATGTTTATTTAAATTGGTTTGTCTTTTTATTCTGCAGTCTGAGGCATCTCAGCAGATTTAAATCCCAGAATAATTATGTTAATTCTTTCTCATGCTAGAATTCACTTCATTTGCAATTAACCCTTCAATTTGACCACAGTTTTCACCCTTCTCACTCACTCCTGTTTTGGTTGCTGCTTTTCGGTAGTGTTATTGTTATTTGATGGATTAATCATCATCTAACACATTTTTATGCAGTTAGAACTCTGATTCTCATCTCTTCTAGTCTCCGAATCCCTTCTCTTTATTGCTAATTTCTATTCTGGGCTGTTTTCTTTAGGCAGTAGCTTGATGTCCCACAGTAATGACAGAGGGTCTGTGTGTCCGGTGAATGGTGTGGGCTTGCAGTTGTGAGGTTCAGTTTCCTCAACCAACCTCTCTTCAGCGTGGCAGGGCTGTGTGCCCTGTGAGTGGGTGGAGCATGTTGACTGGCAGGCTTGCTGCAGAGTGAGGGGTGTGGAGCAGAGGCAGGCAAGCTGTGCTGCCACCTCGCTCCCATCTGTCAACAGCTAAAACTGGGAGGAGTTCACTTGGGACACAGAGGGTTTAGTCTCTTTGCCTCCCCATGCAGAAAGAGTATCTCAGAGACGTAACAACAGCCATAAACGCACATTGTTCCTTTTCAATTTTTATCCTCAAAACCTAGAAATTGCCATGATCAAAGTCCCTAATTACAAATCAGTACTGAGATTCAGAGCTCCATCAGTGTCTTTCATACATGACAACTATGGCACTGTTAGCTTGTGATCAAACAGAATGAAAAGAATTTACTCAGCATATATTTTTATGGTAATAGACTTTAAGGTAAGTGTCAGAAAGTTAATGACAACTTCTCACTCTCTTTGGTTATCCAGGGCTTGTTAATGTTGAGAAGTTGTTGAAGGACTGGGGACTTCCCTTTTAACAGATGTTCTGATCATTCACCACTAGAGGGCAACATCGCTGCTTTTGGGTTTTGAACTTTGCAAACTTCCATGGTCTGGACAGGTGTTCACTTCTGTACTGTGCCTCCGAGCCCTGATAGGGAGGAACTGGGTACAGGGTGATTTGGGGACATGCATATCAAGATTAGGGGTATATAGAGGGGATGCAAAGAGAGAAGGGGCCTTTTGTTTTCTGGCATGCATGTACTTTTGGTTTGATTTGAAAGGCTATCGTCCCATCTGCTACAATAAATCTTGGTCTGATTTTAAAAAGGAAATGGCAACATCCCGTCCTTCCTTACCTAGATGGCTAAGAAGAGTAGAAGGAGAAGAAAACGGGGGATAGGAGGAGGAAGTGGAAAGCAAAGCAAAGAAATCTGTCTCTATTTTTCTTTCCTCTCTTCTTTTTTCTCTATTTAGGTTTTACCAGGAAGAATGAAGGGCCTGCTCCTCCTTCCCCTGAACCATCCTCCCTTAACCTGGAGAGAAGGGATGCCTACTAAGTGTTTGAGTTGCCTTTTCCCCCGAGGTAGCCCTCTTGTATATTTCAGTGATCCCTGGGATCAGTTGCTGGTCTTTTCAGTTTGAGGACAGAAGACAAAGGGTGGAAGAGAGAATGCTTGCCTGTCAGGGGAGGCTTGGTCATGTTTGGCCATCTAGCCATCTAGGAGCATGCTCATCTAAAGCATATAAAACATGGTTTGATTTTTTTACATTTAGACCAAGTCTAAGCAAAGTGAAGATTTGTTAAAAACAAAACAAAACAAAAACAAACAAACCCAAAAAACTATTATGAACACAAGTTCTGAGTCCTTCATCCACAAAACTATAGAAAAACCCCAAACCATGAAAATTTCAAATTGTTGCAGTGTTGGAAACCAGCCTTTTCTTACATGAAAGAAAAACACCATGAAATGTTTTGCAGAGCCTCCCAAAGCAAATGTAAAAGCAAGTGTCAACACAACACATAGTTCTCACCTCACAGACCGCAAGTTTATCTGAGCTAAATAGGAGGACCATGGCCTAGAAATAACCTAGAAAGATCTCCCTAACTGATGTATCCAAAGTAGAACTTTACATGGACTTTCTATAGTCACTGAACAAAATCATTTACCAAATGTGTTATTGGCGACATCAAGTCAATGGGTTACAGCAAAGCAGGGAAAACCATGCTGTACGTTTTGATGCTGTCTGGTGGATTTTGAGTTGCTGGAAGCTCATGATCTGCTAATTTTACACATTCTGACGGTTTTGCCTAGTAGTAGAAAGGGGATTGGGTCAGGTACAGAAGGGGACTGCTAAATGGCTTTGAAGGGACTAAAGATAGCTGAGACAATTAGACTTTGTGTCTACAGCGTTCCAGCCCTCCAGTCATAGGGCTCTAGTCAGTCAACCAGGCAGTTGATACAAGCACATCCTTTCCTTAGGGAGTTAAACTTACAGTTGTGCTGGTGGACAAGCATCACATTTTGATTCAGAAGCCAGATATTTTATGTCCCATTACAATAGGAAACCTTGTCCTTAGGATGTGACAGCATTGAGTTTGCGTGGGCAGGAAGACAGTCTTTTTTTTTTGTTTGTTTTCCTTTATTTTTTATTTCTTCAAGTTACATCTCAATCACAGTCCCCTCCCTATTCCCCCCTCCAGTCCCACCCTCCGACTCTCAACCCCCCATCCTCTTCCCTTTTTTTTTTCTTTTAAGTTTAAGGTATATCTTATTTCCCCCTGCAGTTTCCCCTTTCAGTCCAACAAATGGCTCTTTCTCTTATAATAATAAATACAATACAAAAACAACAGAGGTAATTAGGCCACAGTTATGAAGGTTATATGGCTTAGCGTACATTCCCAATGTCCAGTCCATATGTATTTGGCACCTGACTTTAACATTCTAGTATATAACCATCTCCATGAGTTTAAAGTTCTATATCTGACTCAACATTCATACTAACTTGCAACACAATTTTAAAAGTATCTTCTTAGATCTATAACACTCTCTTGACTCCTAAACAACTCAAAATTTAATTATGAGGCTCTAGCTATCTGTTCTTCAACCACCTCAGAGACCTGAGAGGGATAAATATATCTGATTTTATAGGAAGTACGGGGCCTGCAGCTTCCCAAACTAAGAAATGACATACCAGTGGCTGCCTGGACAGTTCCCATTTTCTCTCCATACATTACAGCATCTATCTTTAGTCGTTTGGCCCCATTTCTCTGACAGACATTGATTGTAGAGCAGGGGTTATGAAGGACTTACTTACCCTGTCTTGGCAGAGCTGGGCTGTCGACTTACCTGCTTCAAGGTTTTGTCCTTTTTGGACAGTATTCTGTCTACAGTTGGAGCAAGGGGCTTTTCCTATCAAGAGATAGGCTTGCGACTAATTCAGTCATCTCCCACTGGAGATTCTTCGATGCTCCTCTTCTACTTCGAGGAGAATAGGGGGTGCTGTCAGGAGTTGATATATCTTGATATAAAAAAATCTAAAGTTACGAAAACATCTTTGAATGCCATATTCTGCAGATCTCTTGAGGTTTTTGAAGAGGCCCTATCTATCTCTTATATTAGGGTGAGCAGATGTTGCTTGTCTCTTAGCAGCTTTATTTCTGATTAGCTTAGAAAATAACTATAATAGGCTGTCATAGTACCTAACAGAATGACCGGCTTGCATAACCATTAGTTTGCATTTCTTAATTATCCTAAACAGTTTATGACAATTAGTAGTAAAAGGCCGAAACATCACATTTCATTTTTTTTCTTTACCTCCTAACCCTTCCATCCCATTTCTCTGGAAGACAGTCTTTAGGAGAGAGCTTGTCACCCTAGGTGATAAAGACATCATAAGAGCACCTTGCAGATCAGAACTCATAACTTGATTAGTAGGACACACGTTGACCATGACTGTTTACTCATAAGCACCTTTTGCCCCTTGTCCCATTTTTTTTTCTGTCCCATTTAAAGCTTTGTCATTATCCCAAAGTTAGGTTTGGAGATTTTGGACCTTTTAATTTGCCACTTCCAACATGGCCATGTTGATGAAACCTCCTCTCTCTGACTCTCATCATTCTTCATCTCTATTGCTTTGGGACCAGTGGCTGGTCAGAATCCTTTGGGGCTGTTGGAGCTGGGACTTTTGTCTTAAAACTCATGTTACTTAATGAACTATGGGCCTAGGTTAATTTTATGTGATGCCTCACTTACTTTGTGAGCCAATTTTAATCATATCCTTGGATGGGTGACTTTATCATGCAAGCATACAATTTAATACACATATACATATATGTAATGTATAGAAACAAGCATACTGTTAAGCTAAGATTATAGAACCTTTGTGTTAAATCTTAAAGATAAAACAAACCAAATTTATTGTTTTTAAAAAGAGTATCCCTTCCCACCATTGTGGATTCAAGTTCAGTCCAGCCTACATCACTCCCAATGGTGGTGACAAATGCTTTTATTTACAGAACCCAAATATATTTTGCATAAATTTTTTTAGTTTGGGAACTTTAACATTAAAGTGTTAGGATTTCTATTGCTGTGACAAAATAACATGTCCAAGAAAGCAAGTTAGGGAAAAAGGGTTTATTTGACTTATTCTTCCAGTAAGTCATATAGTCCATTGTTGGAGGAATTCAGGATAGGAACTCAAGCAGGGCAGGAACCTGGAGGCAGGAGCTGATGCAGAGGGCATGGAGGGGTGCTGCTTACTGACTTGGCCATGGAAATCCTGGGCCATGGAAATCCTGTAGCTTTGGATCGGCAAGACTGGATCTTTCATGTGTACCAACCATTCCAAGATAATATAGATTTTGGGGTAGGCCAACTCGGAGTCTTGAATCTGGGCCTGGGTGGTAGCTGAGCTGGTCAGCGCACCTGCTCTCCCTTCTCTACACTCTGAGGGTGTGAGCTCTCCTGTACTGCTCTGGCTGGCCAACCAGTGCTGTCATTGGCAGGAGACAGGGTCAGCTCTCCTGCTCTCATGCCTTTGGGGCTGGCTCCTCTGCATTCACACTTGCAGAGCCAGCTCCACTGTGCTGCCCAGTCAAGGCCTAGACCCACTCTCCCAAGTGCTGCAGCCTGTGAGGAGCTGGGCCAGCTCTCCTGCTATCCTGCCTTCTGGGTCAGTTCTCCCTACTGCTGCAGGTGGCTAAGGAGGGCATCACTCCAAACCCACACCTATTCATTGCAGAGGAGTGGTGGGGCCAGCTCAGACATGGTCCTCAGAAACAGCTCAGGCTGCCATGGCACCAGGTGGCAGGTCCCACCACTCTCTACATGCTGCTGCTCTGCACTCAATGAGTCTCAAGTTCCGTCTGTCTTAATAATGCTCAAATTGTTCCATTTCTCTTTCTCATCTGGCCACCACATACTTGCACATTGTGATGGCTCTTGCAGCACACTGGCCACATGGCTGGTGAGTGCCTGGGTGACATCCTCTACCTGCAGTGCATGGTGGGGCAGCAAGCGGGTCTCTATGGCCCAGCTGTGCCATGTACTGGAAGGTAGTTCTGTGGGTTGCATGGTGGTTCACAGGTCTCTGTCTTCCCCCTCTGACACTGCATGCTGCCTGGGTTTGATTTGATTTGATTTTTTATGAGTCCGAGTCATAAAACAGCTTTAGCCACCAAGGAGGCATCAATCTAGAATGAACTAAGACTACCATCTGCTCTGCCCCTGACTGATACAAGAACATCACCAGCAACAAGGTGTCTCTTTGCCCATTGCAGGGGTGGGAGGTGGGGAGTGATTATTATATGCCAGTTCAGAGACTGTTCAGGAAGGGAGATCTGAGGTCAAGCCCCAAATCAGCCACTCAGGAGCTGTGAGAACTCTGGTAAACTGTTGCTTCATATACTTTAGAGTTCCAGTTACTGAATGCAGTGAAGAAACAAACTAAACAAAACTTCGTGTCTCAATAGACCACCCGGCCCCCACAGTTTTGTAAGTCTGAATTTCTCTTTCTTCTGCATCAGCTGGAACTCTGATAGTTCAGCAGGCTTATGTAGTCTGTTTTTCATTTGGCTTCTGAGCGTCCTAGGGTAATGGTTCTAAGACCAAGCCTTAATGTATTCCTTTTCTGCATTTTAACTGGAACATAAAAATTGTACGTACTTAAGAAGTTCCATGTCATTGTCTACTCATGTGTACCTTATATGCATTGTTGTGCATCCTAGTACTCTGAGAGACCCTATGAGCCTCTGACTCAGCGTTGGGAGCCACATAACCATTATTTCTGCAGTGTGTCTGTTAGGAAGTCTTTCAGATCAGGCCAGGTACAGGAAGACGGAGCACATCTGGATGCTAGCTCCCATGGGAACTGCGTGAGTACACACGATGATGGCAACCTCACAGAGCCATGGGTCACCATTAGCAATCCATCCTTAAATACTAATTATCACAATCTATTTCTCATAGGCATGGAGTTGGGATTAAATAAGATACTGCAATATAGGTTATAAGCATATTATAGGCCTGCAAAGCATTTTGATATCTTTTTATTTTTATGTGTTGTATTCATGTATGTACTCATATGTATGTGGACCCATGTATGTATGAAGATCAAAGGGGACATCAGATACCCTTCTCTATTGCTCTTCATTGAGACAGGCATGTTTATTGAGCTTGGAGCTTACTGTTTTGGTAAGACCAAGCAATCCTCCTTCCCCCACTCCCCAGCACTATGGTTACAGGTAGGCATGCAAGGTGATGCCTAGCTTTGTATGTGAGTTTTGGGAATTCGAAACACAGGTCCGTCACACAGTAGAGCTTTCTCCTCAGCCCTTTAATGTTTTCATTAAAATGTTAGTTATAAAAACAGTTTCACTGTGGCACCTCAATATATGTGTATAGCATGCTTTGATTGTCTTCCTCTCCTCTCATAGTATGATATCAGAGAAAACCATAGAATCCGTGTCTTAGCTTCTTGTCATTTTCATGAATTTTCTTCCATTTGTATATGAAATATCAGTTACAGCCATATTGCAAATTTTTGAAATAGAAAATGGCTTACTATCACTTCTACCACTTCTACCAGTAGTGTTGGCACTTTACTATGTTTGCTTTTCCATCTGTCCTTGGACACTGCCACAGCATATGGACAATGATAAATCTTAGTTTTTTCACATTGATCATTAGTTCCCCCATGTTGTGATATGGCTTTCACAACCATCATTCTCAATGTTTTTGTAATTGTGGAATGAAAAGATACAATAGAGTTTGCTTAATCAGCTTTAAAAAGTTGTGTGTCTGTGTGTGTGTGTGTGTGTGTGTGTGTGTATCCACACATGCACATAAGTGTTTGTCTATGTGTGCATGTGTGAGGCCCAAGGTCTGTCACCCTTACCTTCCCTTTTTCCTCTCTTCTCCCCTACTTTCTCCTCTCCCCTCTCCCCTCCCCTTTCCTTCCCTCCTCTCCACTCTCCTCCCCTTCCTTTCCCTTCCCCCCTCCCTTTCCTTTCCTTCCTCTTTCCTTTCTTCTCATCTCTAACTCTGTATCTCTATCTGAGATGGGACCTGTCATTGAATCCAGGACTTGGTATTCAGGCTAGACTGGCTGACTAGTGAGACCCCGGGATCTACCTGCTTCTACCCTAACTCTAGTACTGAGATTACATTTGAATGCTGCCTTGACTAGATTTCATGTGTGTTCTGAGGATGTGAATTCAGATCCTCATGCTTATTCAACAAGCATTTTATATACTGAACTGTCTTCCCAGGCATGATTAACCACTTTCATACACGGAGCATGAAGCTAGTTTTCTGTATATGCTGACCTATTTCATGGAACGTATATAGTGGTCATAGCACCATATCCAAAAGTAACAGCAATCTAGTGGCACTAAGGAATTTGATCTACACTAAGCCTTGTCAGTTCAGCTTCCTTTGCCTCAGTTGCTCCATTATTCTTGAAGTTGTATTTTTCTTAGTTTTCATATGGCCAAGTAACTAATCTCTGTGGTGTCCAACCTGCTCAATCATCCTTCCTTCTTTCCTCTATCTTCGTCATTCTCTTTACTCCTTCCCTCTCTTGCCTCCTCCATTTCTTTCTTTCTGCATCAAATATTTCTTAAGCTTTTATACTACGCTAAGGAGTTTCTTGTATGTACTAGGCAAAGCAGTTAAGACAATTTCCCAGTGTACACAGAGCCCAGATTATAACAGAAGAGGATATGTTATAAGTATTCAATTGCATTACAATAAAATATCAGAAAAGACAAAAGTTGTACAGAGAATTAAACATTAGAGAGTGTCTAAATGTCACAAAAAGAACCAAAGGACAGTTAATATCTAATTTGTCATTCTACTTTACAGCTCCTATATTTTATATTTTACTTAACAAACAATTGATGAGAAGAAATTAAGAAACTATGTGAACATCGTGTTCCTTATCATACCTTTATGTGTTTGTTCTAATATATTCATTAATGATCTCATAGTTTCATTATTACACATTTGTTGGATAATATTTGACTTTAATAAAGAACTTCACCCTCTCCACTTACTTGTTCATTATTTCTTATATCATTCTAGCTGCATGGATCCTTGCTTTATTCAGTAGATTATGCCATTGTGTTATTTCAGTAGATTGTGCTACTACCAGTTTTTAGTTTGTTGTCCACATTGTCCCAGTGTGGCCAGAACAGCCCTTCCAAACAGACTCTTATGTCTTCATGTGCAGTTCACAGACTCTGAATTTTTCCTTGCGTTGTGGCATATCAAGAGGTTGAGTTTTCTCTGTCATTTATCTACTTCATTTTTCCATTTCACTCATTCTTGTTTTGAGTGGGTTTAGAAGATTGCTTTCATATTTCTTAAAAAAGTTAGTAAGAACCAAAATTAGAGTGATCATAGTAGGCTTAGTAAATAGGAAACATATGAGAAAAATTGGGAGGAGGGTTGTCATTCTCATCAGAGGTATAGCCACTGACTGATAAGCTGACCTTGTAAATGACTTCCAACTGAGGCCAAAGTGGAGCTAAGTGCTGAAATCAAGGAAAGGCGAAAGGGGGAGGAAAACTATCCTGTAATAATTCCAGTTCCATTATGCATCTTTGAGAGATGAGGTCAACCTCATGAAATGCGACAAGATTGCAGAGTTATGAACCAATCTGAATCGAGTTCATTTACTGACATAGACAAGTTTACTTCAGATTAAATATCCACAGGAAATCAACAGAAAAACAGTGTAATCAAAAAGCATAGGAAATGGAGGAGCTATAGAAGTTTGGAGAACTGAGTTCATACAGGGTCAGGATGCATTGACTTCTTAGATTTAATCCTTAGATATGAAGTCTGTAGAATTTGCCATGTCATTCCCACAAGCAGGATTCAGTCACAAGGAAAGACAGCCTTTACTGAACCAAGCCCATGGGGACTGTCATGTAAATAAGGTCAGTCATCCCTTAGTTCAACAGCTACTACAGACAGTTCAGAAGGAGGCTACCCTTTCTTCTTTCCCTGCAGGCACATATGAAGAGTGCCTCCTGTGCTCTTGTATCATAGGTTTATGGAAGCTTTCTAGGGTCAGGTACTGTGCTAAGCACTTGACTTGAATCAGCTCATCACTACAACTCCTGCCAACAAATTGTACTGCTTACATCACTGCAATTCTATAAATAAGGAGGCTAAGGCTTGTAACTTACCTAAGGTCATAATATCAAGGTTGAAGCAGAGCTAGGATTTGAACTCATTCATGTATGTCTAACTACAAAGTCTGAACTTGGACTTGCCAAGTTCTCATGGAATGAAAGAGAACTTAACTCAAATTCAAGTTTGAGTTTGATTCAAGTTACCAGGACATTGTATTTGACATTTGTAGAACAAAGATTGAAAGATTGAAATTTACTATATAACTCTGCTTGTAGTTAGTCCTTTTTCTGTTTTTCAACAGGGCTTCAAAATCTTTTATTCTTCACTTTTGCTGATGTAGGGCTCTTGGTAGCCTTAGACCCAGTGACTCTTCTAGGTGACTGCAAATCTTAATCCTGATGCATCACTTTTAGGAGGTGTCTTTTCTTTGAGTGATACATCCTATCCTCGCTTTCCTTAGTGAAATCTCCTAAACTCTTAGTAAAATGCTCAAGCAGGCAGATTCCAGGCACCATCTCTGTACAATACCCACCCTAAGGAGTCATGAATACATTGTTTTCTCTGTGTCAGAATATGAGCAAATTTAAACCTTAGTCAGCCTGGGCTTACAGATAAGAGCTGGAAATAGTCCTTTCCTTGCCTGGAAAGACCAAAGGGGTTGAAAATCAGGAGAACTGTAGACAAAAAAGTGAAATAAGACTAAGAATTTGAGTTGAGATTTCTGAAAAATCACTCATTGGTAAGCAATGCAAAATAATCAGAATATTAAAAATGTTATAACGGTTACATCTATTATTTGCTATTGCACAAATTATTGTTATTGTCATTTTTTTCTGTTTTTTTCTCTCCTCCTTATATTAACAGGATGTGAGTGGCTGACAAAACTTGATTTGACTGTAAATTTCATTGGAGAGCTGAGCAGTGTTAAAACCCTGACACATAATATTCATCTGAAGGAGCTCTTCCTCATGGGTAACCCGTGTGCTGACTTTGATGGCTACAGGGAGTTTGTGGTGGTGACTTTACAACAGTTAAAGGTATGTATGCAAGGAAAGGTGCAAAAAGGAAAGAAAAGAAAGAAATATGCACAGAAAGATGACAAGAACCAACTACAGTAGTTCCTGGTTTCTCCGTGGTGTTTTAGGTAAAATTTGTTGCTTCAGGAATTGGAATATTCTAGAGAATGAATTTGCATTGTTTTATTTCTAAATGTTTGATGTTGTTTTTGAAACTTTAACAAATCTCCAAAAGGTGGACCAATTATTTCTCTACTGTCTCATCAAAACACTGAATATAGCCATTTATTGACCAGTTGAGTGTAACAGAATATTTTTATTTATAATCACTTATACTTATTAATACTTAAGAAACACCAATAAAATATCTAAATCCTATAACCTAAAACCTATAATCTAAAATCTATAATATAAGAACACCCTAATATCTAAGAATACTCTAATACCTATCTAAAAACACTTAACTAACACTATTTTAACTTTCTTAAAAGGATATTAATATTCTTAGCATAGATCTATGCAGGATGACTTGGTTTACAGAAGTCCCGGCAGGCAGTCCTTTTCAAAGCTTAGTGTCCATTTGGACCTAACTTTGCCAGTTCCCAAGGCCAATTTATTTCAACCACCAAATTGTGGTCAGTTTATAAAGTCAGTCTGTTCCAACTGCCAAACTGAGGCCGGCCTTTTCCACAGCCAAGACTCACATCCTCAGTCTCCTTGGCCTGGGCAACAGCCAAAAGACTCTCCAAGGGGCTTCAGAACTTCACTTACCTTGCTCACTTTTCTGGCACTCTGGGGCCCCAAGACAGATGCCTTCAAGGAACTCTCTCTCAGCAGGTTTTATGCCAGGCCTTTGTCTTGGGCTACCGCAGCCTAAATTCTGTAAATGGCGTACCTTGCTATTTACTTTTCCAGCGTGACCTCTCAGTTGGTGAGGGCAGGAAGAAGAGGGCACTGTGTGGAGGTTTCTGTCTTATATAGTGCATTATCTCAAGATCCTTGGAAGTCTCCAGGGTTTGAGGGTTCACAAGATTTCTCACGATGTCCAGCAGTCCTGTTGCTTCTCGCGGCAACTGATGTCATCTGTGAAACTTACATGGTTTCTTAGCCACCTCCTTTCAACAGGACAGTTTACAGAACATGGCCTCAACTGTTCTCTGTCCATGTTGACACAGTCCAAGGAACACCAAGCTCTCCTTTATGTGCTGCCAGATGCTAATCTGAACTGCCTACTAATTTCACTAAAGAGGCCTAACTTCTATCACAGTTGAGTCATCTTTTGAATACATCTTTCATTACTACTGGTACTCACTATTGCAATCCTAGCAGTTGAGAGGCAGAAAAGAAGCATTGGGACTGGTCAGCAAGGCCAACTTGGTCTACAACAGTGAATTTCAAGCCAACCAGGCCTGCACAACGAGACCTGACTCAAAACAGCAAAACTAGCCAAACAAAGCAAAGTGAAGATGTTGCCACACCCCAACCTCAAGACTTCTGAGCTTGGTCTGAATGAATGGGGCATAAGATTTACATATCCAGCAAACCCATGGGTGATGCTTCAGGGCACTAACCTGAGGACCACTGCTCTGTTCTGTGTGTCTAGTAAAAGCAGTTGCTTTAATTTTTCACCTCTGTTCTCACATCAGGACAATAGGCAATTTCTGACACTTAATATGCCAGGGTTTCTTGTGCACATCAAACAATGGGTCATTTCTTCAGCATCTGGATATCCTTAATCTAGTTCACTCCTGATGTCACATGAATATGGTGTTCAGATCTCATCCAACGCCTTCAAGATTGCCTCCCAGGGCTAGGTGCCAGTCATGAGTTTTTAATATGTAATTCTGACTTATATTCAAGGTTCCCATGATCCCTTCTTCAGTTTTTATTAATTTGCTTGAACATCTCACAGAACTCTGAAAGACACTTCCTTACCTTATATTTACTTGTTTATTATGAAGGATATTCCAAAGGATCCATTTAAACATGGTATGGTCTGGGAGAGGGAAACTTGGAGCTCTTGTGCCCTGTCTAAGCATGCTGCTCTCCAGGGACCTGCGTGTGGTCATTGACAAAGAAGTCCTTTGAGTGCTACCTTTTTGACTTGTAGGACCCTTATTGTGTAATGTCTGTTGAGGTGCTTCCCTCTTTCTTCCTCAAAAGGTGTGAACTAGGAAGTCACCTGAATGAGGAGGGCCGTATATCTGACTACAGGGTAGCTTCGAGTATTTGTGTGTGTGTTTAAGTCAGAGAACAACTCCAGTATCATCCTCAGGACACTTCCACTTCTTTGAGGCAAGGTATCTCATTGGTCTGGAGCTCTCCAATTAGACTAGTCAAGATGGCCAGTGAAACCCAGGGATCTTTCTGCATCTATTTCCCTAAATGTCGGGAGTAAGCATGTGCCATCATGCCTGAAATTTTTATGTGAATTCTAATGATCAGATCCATGTCTTTATGCTTGTGAGGCAGGCACTATATCAACTGAGCAAGTTCCTCAGCACTAGAGAATTTTGCTATGTTCCCCTGAACACAGGGGGACATTATGAATTTTCCAAGACTCACTTTGAGGAAGGAATTATCAGTCAGGGACAATGATTAAAACCAAAATATGATGGCTCATGTTTTGCCACCATATCCTTAAAAATCTAACGATTTTAGAACTAATATTATATAGAATAATTTTAGATCTAATATTTAGGAAAAATGTGATTCTAGAGAAAGTATACAACTGAGAATATTAAAGGGAGAATATTAGTTTTCACACAAGTACAAGTTTCTTAGCCCATGTTGAGGCTCTAGGCTTCTGCAACAAGAATACAGGATTGCATTGGTTTTGTGATATCCACTGGACTAGGTTTCAGAGGGTATTTGTTCCTTCATCTTCACTGTTTTCTGTAGTGGGGAAATTGCTGACTGCTAGATTCTTGAACACATTTCTTGTCATGTAAAATTTCTTAGACTATAAAAATGAGCCGGATAACTGGACCTAGAATAAGAGGCAAGTTATTTTAACACATAAGCTAGATAGTCATCATCACCTGAGGTTTTTTCTAGAAAATGAGCCATGTAAAATAAAATCTGCCAGGAGTGGATCCTGGAGACTGAAGCTGTGAGTTACAACCTGAAGGAATCAGGGTTAGACTGGGACCACATGGCTACCAAGGATGAGCTTATCTGGGCTGCTGAGATCAGGCCAGAATTGGGACATGTCATTGGGTACTGGAAATGGCCATGAGTAATGCAGGGCACTCTATTCAGTGTCTCAGTGTCCCAGATCCACACAGGAGACAGTGAAGCACATTAGAGACAGGAAGTTGGGGCTCACAGAACGGCCCCTCCTTGATCTTTTGGCCTGACACACCTGGCAACAGGAGTGGCCTGCACTCCTTGTGTCTGACCCGGAGCCTCCACTGTCCACCATACACACTCACTGCTCCTCCTGGAGTTAATGTCAAGCATTGTGTCAAGTCTCTCAGGAGACTGCCCTCACTCAGCTTCTCCAGCAGGTCATCAGCACCTGTGAAGAAGAACAGTATAAGTAATTGTGTTTACTGATGTTTAAAAGCAGAGCAAAGGCCTTTAGAATCTTAGGGACCATTTCACTGAGAGTCTGTGGGGTTTGTCTGAGAGGGACTGTGGTGGCAGATGTGTTAATTTGCTAGGGTTGCAGTGTGAAAAGCACAGTCTATCTGGGGCTTAAGTTACAGATTCATCCCATAGCTTTGGAGAACAAATGGTCCAGGTGAAGATGTAGAAAAATAGGCTGAGTTGAGCCTCTCTCAGGTCCACAAGGAAGACTCTACGCCTGTCTCCTACCTAATAGGTTTGGCTGCCACTGCTTGGCTTATATGATCATTGCTCTGCTCTGCCTTAGTCTCCTCACTCTTCATAGGCCTCTGTTTTTCCACATGGAGTTCTCTTTGTAATGACACCAGTTGTACGACACTAAGGCCACTCCACTCCACTATGTTTTTTTTCCCCCAAATGAATTATACCTACAATGTTCCTATGTCCAAATAGTCAAAATTTGAGGTCCCAGGGTTAGAACTTCAACTCAGCCTCTAAGAACAGAGGAGGTACAAGGAGATCTAACCTTTTGCAAGTGTTTCCTGATGTCTGCAGCACTCCAGGTAGTGAATGGGCACTGACCTTGGAAGCACACAGAACAGTGTTACACATGGTCCTACCTGTGAGATGCAGGCATTTATTATTTTACTAATCTCTAGATGGATGTGGATGGCTCTTGTAGAGAATCTTAGTGAAACCCTGAGGCAAGCTTGGTTGCTTTCCTCTGCTGTGACATATGCACAGTTATTATCAGTAAGTGTGTATTCATGCATGGTTACCATATCAGTCATTCTGTTTCCACTATCTGCTGGATGGAGCCTCCCAGAAGGCAGTTATACTAGGCTCCTGTCTGCATGCATAGCAGAGTATCATTAATAGTGTCGGGGGATGGCTCTCTACCATGGGTAGGTCTCAAGTAGAGACAGTTATTGGTTGGCCATTCCTTCAATCTCTGCTCTGTCTTTATCTCTGTACATCTTGTAGGCAGGAGAAATTTTGAGTCTAAGGTTTTGTGGGTAGGTTGGTGTCCTCCTCTCTCCATTGCAAGTTCTGCCTGTTTACAGGAGGTGTCCACTTCAGTTTTAGTATCCCCTGAAGCTTGGTGTCTCAGCGAGGGTCACCCCTATATCCTCCTCTCAGGAGCCTCTCCAGTCCCAGGTCTCCAGTTTGTCACATAGGTGCCTCCCACCAATTTTCCTTCTTTCTACCAGACTGCTCACATCCATCCCCACTTTCCCCACATCTGATTTCTCCTCTCCACCTCCTCTTCCACCCAGTTCCCTCTCGCCCTCCACTTCCAGTGTCTATTTTATTTCCCCTTCTGAGTGAGAGTCCAAGCAACCTCCCTTGGGCCCTCTTAGTTGCTTATCTTCTTTGGGTCTGTGGATTGTAGTATGGTTATCCTGTACTATATGACTAATATCTGTTTATAAGTGAGTACATACCATGTGTGTCTTTCTGAGCCTGGGTTACCTCAACTCAGGATGATCTTTTCTAGTTCTATCCATTTGCCTGTGAAATTCATGTTTTCCTTGTTTTTAATAGCTGAGTAGTATTCCATTATGTAAATATACCACATTTTCTTTAACCATTCTTTGGTTAAGGGACATGTAGGTTGTTTCCAGTTTCTGGCTATTATGAATAAAGCTACTGTGAACATAGTTGAGCAAATGCCCTCATGATATGGTAGAGCATATTTTAGATATATGCCCAGGAGTGGTATAGCTTGATCTTGAGCTAGAACTATTTTCAATTTTCTGAGAAACTACCAGATTGATTTCTAAAGTGGTTGTACAAATTTAAACCCCCATCAGCAATGTAGAAGTGTTCCCCTTGCTCTACAACCTCACCAGAATGTGCTGTCACTTGAGGTTTTTTTTTTTTTTTTTTTTTATCTTAGCCATCCTGACTGGTGTACAATGGAACCTCAGTGTCACTTTGAGTTGCATTTCCCTGATGACTAAAGATGTTGAACATTTCTTTAAGTGCTTCTCATCCTTTAGAGATCCCTCTGTTGAGAATTCTCGGTTTAGCTCTATACCTGATTTTTCAATTGGGCTATTTGATTTGTTGATGTTCAATTTCTTGAGTTCTTTATATATTTTTGATATTAGCCCTCTGTCTGCTGTAGGGTTAGTGAAGATCGTTTCCCAATCTGTAGGCTGCCATTTTGTCCTATTGACAGTGTCCTTTGCCTTGCAGAAGCTTTTCAGTTTCATGAGGTTCCATTTATTAATTGTTGATCTCAGTGCCTGAGTTGGTGTTCTGTTCAGGAAGTTATCTCCTGTTCCAATCCGTTCAAGGCTATCCCTCACTTTTTCTTCTATTAGATTTAGTGTATCCAGTTTTATGTTGAGGTATTTGATCTACTTGGACTTGAGTTTTGTGGGGTTGATAAATATGGATCTACTTGCATTCTACTATGCGCAGACATCTAGTTAGAGCAGCACCATTTGTTAAAGATCCCTTCTCTTTTCCATTGTATGGTTTTGGCTTCTTTGTCAAAAATCAAATGTCCGTAGGTGTATTGCTTTATTTATGGGTCTTTGATTCAATTCCATTGATCAAGCTGTCTGTTTTTATGCCAATACCATGCAGTTTTTATTACTATTATTCTGTCATACAGTTTGAAATCCAGGATGGTGATCCCTCCAGAAGTTCATTTATTGTACAGGATTGTTCTAACTATCCTGCATTTTTTTCATTTTCTGTACAAAGTTGAGAATTGCTCTTTCAAGGTCCATAAAGAATTGTGTTGTAATTTCAATGAGAATTGTGTTGAATCTGAAGATTGCTTTTGGCAAGATGGCCATTTTTAGTATGTTAATCCAACTGATCCATGAGCATGGGAGATCTTTACACCTTCTGATATCTTCTTCAATTTCTTTCTTCAGAGACTTGAAGTTCTTGTCATACAGGTCTTTCACTTGCATGGCTAGAGTTACACCAAGATATTTTATACTATTTGTGACTATTGTGAAGGGTGTTGTTTCCCTAATTTCTTTCTCAGTCTATGGTTTGAATAAAGGAGGGCTATTGACTTTTTGAGTTGATTTTGTATCCAGCCACTTTGCTGAAGGTGTTTATCAGCTGGAGGAATTCTCTAGTAGAATTTTGAGGGTCACTTATATATTCCTTAGTTGTCTTATTGCTCTAGCTAAAACTTCAAGAACTATATTGAAGAGATTTGAAGAGAGTGGTCAGCCTTGTCTTGTTCCTGATTTTACTGGAACTGCTTTAAGTTTCTCTCCATTTAATTTGATGGTGGCAATTGGTTTGCTGTATGTTGCCTTTATTGTGTCCTCTGTCTTCACCTCCTTCCCCAACTCTGATGCTTGTGTTTGGGCTCTCAACTTTCTTACAGGCTCTCTGTAATCTGGTTGGGAGCCATCTTCTCATTGAAGATCCTTAATTACATCACATTCAAGACCCTTTGATCAGATGAGGTGACATGTGTAGTGACTGGATCACGGGCAACAAGGGCTTTGTCAGTCAAGAGCATCAATCTAACCCCCTTACCTCATTCCTCTGGAATGAGGCTGGGCTAATAGGTCTCTTTGAACTGGAAGCTTTGACATTTTCTATTTTGGTTAACATTTTTGTTTGTACCTTATGCTTATGTGTATTTGGGGGGGGGTGCATACATGTATGAACTTGTGTTTTCATGTGGGAGGGCATATGGGTGTGTGTGTGTGTGCCGATACAGGTCAGAGGACTAATTCAAATGTTATTCCTCCTCAGGAGCTTCCTTGAGTGTTTTTGTTGTTTTTATACAGGGTCTCTCATTGGGACCTGGGGTTCACCAATTACAGTATGTTTGCTGGCTAAAGGACCCCAGGGTCTACATGTCTTCAGCTCCACTGCACTGGAATTATGTGTGTATCATCACACCTGACCTTTTACTTGGTTACAAAGAGTAGAACACAGTCCTCATCCTTATGCAGCAAGAAAATTACTGACAGTCATTCTCTCTCCCTCTGTTTGGAAAAATTATATAAATATCATGTAAACACTATCTATAACAATGAACACATTGTTAACGTCTTCAAGGATGCCACATAAGCTGACTTTAGCTGGAGTGCCTTGGGTAAGGTCCTTTCCATGAAGAGACTTAGAGAATGTTATTGTTTCAGGAGCTGTGATTTGATTTAAGCACCACCAACTTACTATAGTGAGCAGTTATAAAATTAATAGAAATATTTTGAGAGCTTGTCATTAATTATTTTGACAGAAGACTTACTTATTTCCAGTAAGTTTGTTTTGTAAGCTATATTACTTATATGAAATAAGCATTGATTTTGACCAATATTTCTGATATTTCCCATTAATTACTTTGTTTTAATTCTCTGTCGCTACATCATTATTATTTCTACTTTAAAAATATATTTGAGGCTGATTCTTCCTTCCTTCTTTCTTCCATTCTTCCCCCGCCCCTTCCTTCTTTACAAGTTTTCATAATCTAGCTTTGTACTCTTGGAAATCCTCTTGCCTCAGCCACCTGAGTGCTAGTATTACAGGCATCAATCACCTTGCTTAGCTGAACTGAATAATTGTACTGTCTGTTGCTTTTTGTTAAAGTGGTTGGATGGCAAAGAAATAGAGCGTTCTGAAAGGATCCAGGCAGCGCAGAACTATGCAGCAGTTGAACAGCAAATCAGAGAGCAGGAGAAAGCTTACTGCCTTAGACGAGCCAAAGAGAAAGAGGAGGCTCAGAGGAAACTCGAGAAAGAATATGAAAGTGAAGACAAGAAGAAAAGCAGACCAGGCTTTGATGGGCGTTGGTACACAGACATTCACACTGCTTGGTGAGTAGACCAGTGGTTTGCATTCTTGTTAACTCCCATTAATACAGCAGCAGTATTTCCTGCCAAAGTGTTCATGACATCAATTATGGCCATATTATAACATCACAGTAAGCCTGGGCAGGTGGAATATGATATCCCATGATGTTGATTCTAGAAGGATTTCTTCCCTTAGAAAAATTGCTTTTCCCAACCATCAACTAACATTTGTATCTGAAATTATCCCCCGAGGAATCTCTCTGAACATGTACAGGAAAGATGAATTAACAGGTGTGCCTTGGTTTCAAAGGCAGGAATAGTTTAGAAAAGTTAAATGCAAATCACACAATTATAAAATGAATAATTCTGATTGAATCATAAAATATTCTATTTTGTGAGTTATATAATGAATACATTTTTAAATGTTATTAATAACCCTCTAATTGATCTTTTATGAATCTGAATATTTCATGGTATTTATTTTAAGCAAATCACAACTATAGTCACTTGATTTGAATCCATATAAAGAAAGTTTTAAATATTTACATAATATATTTCTTAAATTTGAGAAACTAATAATTACAAAATATTTCAGATGTATACACATGCTTCATAAACAATTAACAAGAAGCTATTGTTCCACCACCCAGACAGAATAAATGACAGTCATTTGTCTGCTTGCAGTGAGTCTTTTAGAAATAATGAACTGTCAGGAAAATACTAGAAGCCTGCTGAGTACTCTTGTTCTGTTCCCCTCTCCATCCTCAGTGGTGTCTGTGGCCCTGATCTTGCATATACTCGGCATATATCTTACTGTAGCCAGGAATGTTGGCTCACTCCTTTAACATCAGCTTGGGAAGCAAAGACAAGTCTCTGTGAGTTCCAGGCCAGCCAGGTCTACCTAGGGACATCTGTCTAAAAAAATATCTTAGTTCAATTAAGCTTACTGTTGTGCTTCCTGACTTGCTGATGAAATCCTTCAAGACATTACATCTGTGTCTCTGGACTCAGTGGACTCAGGCTCTATCAGTGATGTAGGCTAGGATATCCATGATCTATTACTGAGTCATTGGTTTAGTTGGGGAGGAAAATGAAGCCCTCCCCACCCCCAAGGCTTCAGCAAAGAAATGATCACTGAGATTCCGAGGATGCAGGAAGAGGAAATGAGGATCTTCGCTCTCAGATTAATGAAGGGTGGGAAAGATGGGTAATGGGTTGCAGCAGCTAGAGGGCAGGGGTCATGAGAGGGGTACAGCCAGCATTTCACATTGTGATGATCTGTGACTGTCTCACAGGCTAAGTATCAATGTTAGGAGGAACTGGGCTTGAGGTGTTGTAAAAGCATACTACCCAAGAGAGTGACCTCAGTAAGAGACTGTAGCCTGAATTGTCAGTGTCAGAAGCACAGGAGTTTTCCCAGGAGGATCAAGCAAGTACATTGAACACCTCAGTAGGGAGCAATGCAGTTGGAGAACTCATTGTCTGGACAGAAAGGCAGCACCAGCAAGGTTACTGGAGCAGTGGTCAAGTGGTCAATACTCACCTCCTTCTCCTACCCATCCTCCCTGGCCAAACTTGAGGCTGGAGAGTCTAACCAGGCATGATGATGGGAACAGGGGTAAAAAAGAAAAATAAAACAAAAACAAAAACAAAAAACAGATGAGGCAGAAAGTGGGACTAGACTGTGCTTCTCTCCCAGGCAAAACTCAACTGTGAGCTGGATCAGGACACATTGGAACTTGGAGAGGGACAAAAGGGGCTTCAGCTTAGATATAAGTCTCGAGTTTTATTTAAACTTTAGACCTTTTAAGGCCTGGAAGTGAGCCTTCGCTGAAATGAAAGTTTCATTCTTGAACAGTGCCTATGTGATTACCATTCTGCTGACAGATGAGAAGAGGGATAAAGGAGAGTGAATTAAATGAGTGCTTAAGAGGAAATTTTGTTCATTCCTTAGAGAGCTCAGACATTTCATCACCAGCTACATACATTTGGATTCAATTTGATTTTGAAAACATAAGTTACTTAGCTAAACCTTCTGCTGGTTTTTCTTTTCTAAAATCCTTTTTTGTATTTTTATTTATTTATTAAGAATTTCATTTAATGTGTTTTGATGGTAGTTTCCTCTTCTCTAACTTTTCCCAGATCTTCCCCTCTTGATGCCCACCCATGTCATAATCTCTCTTTCCTTAAAAAAAGACCAAAAAAACCCCAGTATGAACATGCACACACACACACACACACACACACACACACACACACACACACACCACGACACGCCACATCCACACCACACCACGGAGTCCGATTTTGTTGACCAACTACTTCTGGACATGGCACCCACTCTAGAGTGTGGCCCGATTGCCACATTTTAGCTCAAAGGTGAAGAACTTTCTTTCAGTGACTTGCGTTTTTTTATTCAGTGATGCTTTATTGGAGAAAGCCAATTTTCCCTCTCCAGTAGCTACCAATTGCAAAAGCTTCTTGATTCGGGAGGAACTTTGTGTCTACTTCCCACTTTTTAGTGTTGAGATTTCGTATGGCGTGAACCTGTTCAGGCATTGTGCTTTACTCTCCAAGTTGCTATGGGTTCATGTGTTTAACAGTCTTCTTGTGGAAGACACTGTTTCCTTAGAGTCATTCATCACCTCTGGCCCTTTAAATCTTTTTGCCTCCTCTTCCACATAGTTCCCTTAGCCTTGAGGGGAAGGGCTTGGTAAGACCTCCCTTTAACAGCTGAGTGCTGCAAAGTCTCTCCCTCTCTGCAGGTTGTCTAGTTGTGGGTCTCTGTGTTACTCATCATATGCTACAAGAAGCTGCTGCTCTGATGTTGGGTGAGCAGTGCTCTTATCTACAGATACAGCGGTGTGCCACTGGAAGTCATTTGTTGTTAAGTTCATTTAACAGAATGGTAGTATTAGATTTTCATAGGTAGAGGATTTTTTTAGCCATCTAAAAATTTTAGATTGTAAATGGTGAAAGAAAGCCAACTTTACAGGAAAAAGTTACCTAAGAATGGAGCTAATTATTCCAATGACAATCCACCAGAATATTGTAGAATGTTACCAATCCCCTCATGGGTTGATGCTTCTGTACCACAAAGAACGTTAGTGCTAGGGCAAAGCACTTCCTTTCAGTTATTTTCATTATTTTATTCACTGAAATATCCAATCGTTTATAACATGTAAAAAACAGAGCTTCCCCCTATGTGCTACCCATAGTATCTAAATTTCAGTATTGTTGTCCCATCAATGCCTTTATAAAAATAATGCTTTTCAAAAAAATATTTTTCATGTTAGTAACAATTCTCCAATCTAATGTATACTGAGTAAGTATTTAATATATCTAGTACTAATAGCTTTACATAAGTTTACAATGATACCATTTTTTTTAACAGAGTGTGTATTCTAGGGAACGATGAGGAGAGAGATCATACCAGTGTTTATTGTTCACTGGTATCATTTTCTTTTCTTAGAACAGGCCATGTGGTGAAAGTGGTCTCGTGGTTTATCTTGTCCAGGAATCTGGCTCAGTAAGTTTGTGAAATTCATTTTGAACAAAAATGCTGAGTAGTTCATAAAATGCTCAATTCAATTACACAGAAAGATCATTTAATTTCCAGACAGTACACAAAACTGGGCAAAGGAGAGAATAGAGAGCGGCCACCATACAAAGCAGCCTGATCAGAAGCTAACCATGAAAAATAAAGTGGAGGCCATACCATTGAAAGTCTCACATCTCTGAAAAAAATTTAGAGGGAGAAATTATTGAAGAATTATGGAAGTAAAATGATTAAAATTGTCTATTAGAGCTAGAACTAGGAGGAGAGTGAGGAGTGCATTTGAGAGGGATAGGGCTGGATGTCGGGGAAATTACAAAGGTTCAGAGATCTCCACGCCAGCTTGATCATCAGAACCTCTTGCAAAATACCAGGAGGACCCATGGGCCCCTCTCCATATCTGCTAATACTCTGACAAGAGCCTGGAAATCAAGGTTCCCCAGGTAACTCATGTCAACCAGGCATATGCACACTTGAACTAGATACTGGCATATTTTAAAGATAGGAAATGAAGGTCTGCCTTGGTGCTAAGGCAATAATTTCCTCCAGTTTAGTTCAAATAACCCTGAGGGATATTTGTCATTCACAGGTATGAAGTTAATATAGGAAAATATAAGGCATTTAAAGAGGAAGCATTAAAGATGAAACTTCTGTGTCTGGTTTTGGGCTTACATGCTCTGTGTCTGTCTGCCTTGCCCAGCCCATCTGCCATAGAGAACAAAGACCATCTCCAGATACCAGAAACACAAGAAGAACACAGCACGAAGAGGTCAGATGAGAGGGAAGATGATCTGGCGTTTTGGAACAAACCTTCTTTGTTCACCCCTGAATCTAGATTGGAAACGCTCAGACACATGGAAAAACAACGTGAAGCCCAAGATAAATTAAGGTATTCCATTTTTTCCCTATGACTGAATGAGACAACACACTCTCGTGGACTGTATGTTCACCATTGTATGTGTTTTACCTATTGTCTGTACCAAACCACTATTAACCATCACACACAAATCTTGGACTTTCCAAATACAGTTTGTTTATTTGTTTTTGTTGCTGTTCTTGTTGAATTTTATTGCCTAACTTCTATTAACATAAGAATATAAGTTTACAACATCATGGATTATGACCTTTTAGATGGAGTTTTGTTTTGTTTCTTTTTAGCTACTTTACATATACCTAGAAATAGCATGACCTAGGTTAGAAATACAACTAAAGTCTCAAAGGAAAGGATTATTTTGTGGGAGGAATGAATGTTTTAAGTCTGTTGTGTTAATCTGGAAAATGAGGAATTAGAATTAAATTCATTAAGCTTTATTATTCTGATGGTACAACTTTCCTGGACATTTCACAGTACGATGCCACTTTTGAAGAGTTTAGATGTAATTTCACTATTTGTTAATTTTTAGGACCATGAGCAATGCTTTTGTCAACAGCACCTTTTCAGAAATAGGCTCTATATCTTCCCACTCCATGCCAATGCTGAAATCCAGTGAGTAAAATATACCACTGACAGGAATACTTGGAACTGTGAGCTTGAGAATGTCAGTAATTAACTCTGAAATAGTTATCTGCATGGCAATGAGATGAATAAAAACAATGCTTTCTATGATCATCAGTGGAAAGCAAGAAACTGAGTAGAAGGACTACTAAAAGTCTCTACCATGTCCAAAAATATTCTTCATTAATTAGAGAGATACAAATGTAGTGATTTATTCAGTGCCAAATAGTGCCTTAAGAAGAGCAGGAGGGCAGCATCAGAAAATGAGCATTCACATCCTGACCCTACTACTCTCTTTGATGCTTGCAAGTACCTAACTTTTCATCTGGTCCTACTCTGTTAAGAAGAACACTTTGTGTGTTTTAACAATCCACTCTATTTTTTTTAGAAAAGCAGTTGAGCTAATAAACATGAAGGTTCTATATAGATTCAAGAGCCCTTTGAAATATAAATTCCACATATGTGTAGACTTAGAGTATTCTTTACATATGTACTCATATACCAGAATACATATTCATTGTGTATGTATATGTGTATACATGTGTGCTTGTGTGTGTGTGTGTGTGTAGCAAGTAATTTATATTGCACTCAGCCTAAAACCAGGAGGAAGTTTTTTTCTTCTTAACACCCAAAAGGTATAGATGAGTTGGATGGTGGTTTCAGTCATCCTGTCTTGTATGCCTGCCTCTGTGAATACCTGATCATTTTCATTAGCTGGGAGAAAGCAGTAACAAAGGCCAGCCTTTCATCTTACCTGAACTCTTGTCCACATTAAGAATAGTGAAGCTCAGTGTTTCCATATCCCTTCATTGTCCTAAGCCACTAAAATAGCTTGATCAAATCAGGAGGTTCAGTTAATGTGCAAAAGAATGTGAGATTAAGACAATAAAGTTAGCTAACATAAAATCTCTATTTAAAAGACAGTAGAAACTGAAGACACATGATTATCTATGGTTACATCACCCTTTCTTGTGTCCACATATGCCTGGTTACATGGTCAATTGTTATCTAAAGTAAAGAAGAAGAATGTGCAGCCTTTTTGCTTACATGCTCTATTTCACTCACTTTGACCTGTGCTGCCATTCAGCACAGGAAGAATGAACAAACTTGGGTTGATAGCACCACGCTTTCTCCTTTCCCTGTTACTGTATAAATCACTTCTCACCTCTGTGTAAATCAATCTCTACTATGGTTTAGTCTGATCTAGAGTGGTCGGGGGGCCTACCACAGTGGTACAGCACTTTTCCTGGCATGTATGCACCCCTTGATTTAATCCCCAGCACTACACAAAAAAGTGAGTTTCCCTGGTGTATGTTTGCTTGCTAGATACATCATCGACATTTTTCTCCATCAATGTGTAAAGAGCAAACACATTTCTGACAGCTGTGAGGTGCTTCCCAATGTTACATACCACAGTGGAGCCAATCAATCCTTCACAAATAGATATATATTCTCAGCAGTTGTGGATTTGCCACTGGAAATGATGCTGTGAGAAGTATCAGTTTACACATTCCTTAAGTACCAGTCTTTTTATTTCCACAGGACAGATTTCACTTGTATTTCAAAAATTGTACTTTTATCCAAAGCAGAAGCTACACACACACACACACACACACACACACACACACACACACACACACACACACACAC